>JAGDQP010039154.1:0-17861 GCA_022664845.1 Lepisma saccharinum | reverse complement strand
CATCAGGTGTATGTCTGATGAGGATCTTGGCTAGAAGGTCGAAACGTTACATGTAATTTAATTTTTATGAATAATATAGTCTTGTTCAGCAGTTCAGTGTTTTTTGATCTTAATTGCAAGACGTGCAACTATGTTTTGTTGTCAAACAAAAGAAACCAAAACATAAAATTATGGATTACAAAATTATCACCCCAGAAATTCTTTACTGTTATTTTCAGATAAGAAATTTGATCGATACACCTTCGACGTTATTATAATTATAACAGAACAGGATAAACGCAAATAAGTATTGTATTTAAATTTGGTTCTATTACATGTTGGAAGTAAGAGTGTTGGAAATACATTTCTTAATATGTCAAAATGTGGCCAAAAGTCTGTAATTTACAGAACTAGAGATTTGTCATCGTGTTGTTTTAACTAACAAGATTAAGTTGAAGTAAAAAATGACCTTCTAAAACTAAAATTTAGCAAATTGTTGACTTTCTATAGAAATGTAATACCAGCTGCTGTTAAGAAACACTTTTAGCCACAAGCGACCCTAACAATGCAGCAAAGTGGGCTGCAGTGGCTCAATGGTAGAGTGCTCACTTCTGGTGCTGCTAGGGGTCGTCGGTTCGATCCTTCCTCATACCATATAGGCTTTGTGGTGGACAAACATTGTGTGCGGGGATTTTCTCGGAGTTCTCCTGTTTCCTTCCACTCTCTTCATTCCACCAATTCATCCCATCATCGTCCATACGGCTTAAGCCAAAGTTGCCTAAATGCCTTAAAAATTAAATTCAAAATTGAAACGTGCAGTAAAAGAATCAAGAGATGCACGGTGCTCTGCTATTATCATTAATACTTTTGTGCTATTGCTGAAGCAAGAGCATTGCCATTTGTAATTCGCATACAAATTTTATAATAAACGTGTCGCCGATAGTTTCTTCTTTTACTCATACAAATCTGACAGATTCAAAGAATAAAGCGTTGCAATTACCTCGGTTTGTGTAAAATTACTTTGCAGAGTGCAAAAAAAAAAAAAAAAATGCCACTCCTTGTTCGGGCAAAAGAAGGGAAGTTCAGATTTTAATGGCAGAGTATAGAATATATTACCTCCTTTAGTATAGGTTATATACGACTTTATATGTGACTCTTTTAGTATATGCTTTTACGTCGTATAGTATAGTGTTCAAAGAAAAAACTGTTGCTAAAAATGATCGGTATAAAATTCACATACAAATTCAACAAGTCTCGATATCTCTAACTTTGCCTAATTAAAAATAACACGAAATAAAGAAAACCTGTTTTTGGAAATTCAGATTTCTGGCTGTTAGGCGTATTGAGAAATGCATAAGCAACATTTTTGTTTCAACATGTAGGTACAAATTCAAATTATTAAATAAGCAGGCATCCTTTAACATATAAGTAGAATATTTACATTCGGTTTATTACTTTGTTTTGTAGAATTTTATAATAATTAGGATTCTATGACATTCTATTACAGTTCTGTGCTTGTGTTTCGAAAAAATAAATAATAGGGGGCTCGAATGTAGTGTTATATTAAAGGAGTTTTATTAGGATTATGTTGGACTATATATTGTTTTACAATTTGCTTTAGTATTATTATTTACTTAATGACCTGAAATATTCAAACAAAAGCTTCAAATTAAAAATATCTCATTTATCTTATTAACTAGATGCTCTTTGTCATGTGCTTTCGTAACTAATACATTGTATTAGTTTAGGTCACCTATTGTAATATAGGTTGTCGATTTGGTATTACATAGACAACAATATCCAATTATATGAGGTTATCATAGTTAAATCTCTATTATTATGTTCCAGTATTAACTTCGACATTACTAAAAGTATCAATGTTGTTCCGAGAATTTAAGTCATCTTTTCATTTTCCTTTACATTATCGATATATAACTAAGTAGATACTAGAACCATCCAGTATTTGACTTTGGATCATAGGATCTCAGTAGAATCAACATACAACATTTCTTCTTATCCTTTACACATTAGGTTCCTGAACATTTGCTCCCATCAACCATATACTGGTATCAAATATAACATTTATGGCTTTCTAGTTGATATCTAATATAATTTCTCTAAGCAAATATAGATGGACCAAATATAACTTCTCAAATTTTAATCATCTTTCCAAAAACCGTCTATAAAATGTTATAATTCCGACTCATTACTAACTTAGTAACATTTATAACAATACCATTCTTGTTGTCAAAAACAAACTATATATTGAAAATAAAGTAAATGAACATAGTCATCAAATAGTGTTAAACACAAATTAAACTGTGTAAGTAAAATTTCTTCTGTTCATCCTTTGTTTTCTTTCTTTACATAACCCTTCTTTTCTCAGAATGTGAGTTGTAAAGAAACAACACAATAATCTCTACTGTCACAACTGTTACTCTAACCTTATTAGATCTAACTGTTTACTATAAAATGAGTAAACAATTAGCCTAATCTAGTCTTACTCTAAAACAATTATCGCACTGAATGACATTAATTGTATAATCAATTAACCTAACCAAACAAATTCTAACCTAATATACTATTTCGTCAAACATAATCAAACATACCCTTGGTTATATCAAGCAAGTTTATGGTCTTCCTTATAATATTAGATGTTTATAAAGGAGGCCACGTTAATTGTGGAATTAGTAGAACAACAACTTGATTTCAAAATAAGTTCCATAATTGAGTTCATCTTTTATCAACTTTCAGGTTAACTCAGACACTTTTACAGGTAACTAAATTATAAATAACTACAAATGACTGTACTAACGGAAAAAGAGAGAAACCTATAGGCTGTCACATCTAATTTTTATGTTATTGTCGTAACAGAAGAAATTAAGGAGGTATTAGCCAGGGGCTATGTTCTAGGTACCATCCCGATATTCGCCTAGTAAGCTATGGGGGACCCTCGGAATCGTATTCAGGATAGTTGGTGCGAGCGAGACGGAAGCCTGAGCTGTCTTCACAGTGCTCATCCGAAGTCAGCGCACGTAGCCATAAGAACACGGAGGCCTGAGTAGAAGAGGAAAAGAGAGATCAGAAGAGGATAGATAAATGGATAGTAGATGTAATGTTCTTGAATTTTTTAATTACGGATATACAGCACAAATGCAGGTATTGCATTTGTCAATATTCTTGCAAGATTTAGGCACTACAGTTGCTTCCAGTATATCCTATAAAGATTCAGCCGTTACTGCACTGAAAAGACTTAAACTTCAAATTCGAATGGATGCAGCCTCCATGGTCCAAACGGTAACGGACCTAAGATCGGCAATGGGTAGACACGCGGGTTTCGAACCCCACGGGGGACCATCCTAACTTAGGTTTTCCAGGCTTTCCCTCAGTTTCACCCTATGAATGGGATGGTACCTTGACTAATGCCCTTACCGTCCCTACTCTATCCGTACCCGAGTCGAAGATGCCTGAAGACCATCAATTCAATTTAAATACAATGCTAATGGATTTAAGTAACACCAAGGGAAAGTTCTGTTACAGTCAAGTCTAACATATTGTAATCAATAACAGTAAACTAGTAATGGGATTTGGCAACTTCAGTATTAATTAATATGTAAAAGAATAAAATTTTCAAATATTTTGTAGCTGATAAGCTGTTGTGGTTGATGTATTTGGCTAAATTTATCACACGCTTTACTGTGTAGAAATCTTTTGGAATAGAAAATAGACTTCAGTACTGATGACTCTGTTGGTACTCCTCTTCCTACCTACCGAGTTTTAAAATTCGTACCCAATATTCCGAAATAGATAAATGAAGTAGGGTATGCGTATGAAGCTGTTGTTTTTAATTGACGAGTATGACATAAATTTATCGCAATGAATCAACTATCATATTATCAACTGATTTTCATGAAAATTGATACAGCACAAAAGTCTATTTCCAGTGGATTTCATCTATATACTTAGTTTTTTAATTTAAATACTTTGTACCCGACTATAATTGTCTTTAGTGTTAGTAACATGGTAAGTAACTAACTAGCTAATTTAGCATTTTTTATATACAGAATGTCCCCGAAATAATGGTGCAAACTTCGAGAGGTGATTACCTACATCAAAACAAGACAAAAGTTCCTTTGAAGAAATTCAAAAATTTTCATAGTTTTGGAGATACAGGCTCTCAAAGCTACGGCGGCATCATCACAAATGTCGTCATATCTCGACACACAATGACGTAAGCGGTGTCGGAATAGCAAATCACACTCAAAGTACTACCCGCTACATCTATTAAGCATAGCTTTTCATTGAGGGGAGTGCCACATAGACAGGTTTCGCAACCTAAGAATTTAATTGTCAAGGAATTAAATGGTTTAATAGGGCAAGCATAGAAATCCCCTCAAAGCTGTATTCGCCAATCACAAACATAACTTAAATAGATGTGTCTTGAGTACTACTTTGAGTGTGATTTGCTAACGTGACACCACTGAGGGCACGCTATTATTTGTCGAGTTATGACGTAATTTGTGACAATGCTGCTATAACTTTGAGTGCCTGTAGCTCCGAAACTAATGAGATTTCGGAATTTCTTTAAAGGAACTTTTTCTTCGTTTGATATAAATAATCGCCTCCTGAAGTTTGCACCACCATTTCAAGAACATCCTGTAGATGACTGCTAAAAGATAGACAATACTCGCATAGTAAAATGTTCTGCCATTTGAGATACATATAACAGAGCCTTCGTAGCTTAGTGGTAGAGCATTGGCTTAAACTTCGGGAGGTCGTGGGTTCGATCCCAACAGCCGACTACCCTGACTGAGTTTTTCCAGGTTTTTTTGCTAAGTCACACCAGGCAAATGCCGGGATGGAACCTTCAACGTAGGCTCTGGCCGACACCTTGCCGAATCCTTTCTCCTTCCTTATTCCGGCCTGAGTCTTAAATGCCTAAAGACTATAAATAAAATTCAATTCAATTCGAGATACAACAGCTTTCCTAACAAGGCATTGATGATGATGACGATCATGATGGATGTTCTACCGAATATCCTTGGGCAAAGTGAACTGATGGCAAGTTGTCATTGTCATTCATTGGATGAAAATAACGTCCTAAGGACGAGATCTACAGTTTAAAGTGAGATGAGAACCGGTTCTCTCAAAAACCGGAACCCCTTACTTACAAGGCAGCGTGCGTTACCACTTACCCAACAAGAGTGACCCAAAAAGTCAATAATGGAGAACCACGAGGTCCTCGTGACCAATTGTCACAAAATACATTGTATAGTTCCCCCAATGTGGTCAGTAAAGCACATCGCTGATGGACTTGAGGTTTCAATATTGTTCCAAAGGTTTTTAGTAAAATTTATATAGGTATACTTGGAGTTCTTGATAGAAGTTTGTATCATTTATCTCGCTATTAAAACCATTCCGTTACTGTGCAAGAATTTATTGTCGGCTTATGGTCTTGGTAGTAGCCATCACGTTTAGGAAAAATATTATCAACATGAGATAGACATGGTTTTCGAGTATATTCAGATACATTCAAATACATCGTAGCCGCCATGTAATTTCAATGTAAATACATTTCAGAGGTCAGAAAATTAGAAAATATAACAACAGATATCAAAGGTATACGAAATTTGAAGTTTTCTCGTAAATCAAGTAACGACGAACTATTATCCCTGATGACGCTTGAAACTTATGACTGATGATTCGGTCATTGTGTTTCTGTGTCTCACAATGGACTGTTTCAGGGTCTGCGTCGCTTTGGAGAATTCTTAAAATTCATTTCCATCTCCCTCTTTAGCAATATAAACACCATAGTCGGTTTAGGTCCACTGACCTTTGGCCGCTATTATCCTGTTGAACAAGACACTGAGGTAACATTCAAACATAACGCTATTATGAAGCGCCGTAACTAAGAATCAGAACTTATATATTTGTCTCTGCCATTATTAAGAAAGTATTAATTTCTCCATAATCTCTAACAGCATATAACCATTACTTTATTTTACATATAAATACTAATAATATCTAACCAATATCTATGTCTGAAATATCTCTGAACAGGATTACGTTTGGCGTATAAATTCCAGATAACGGCTAATATCCAAATGGTGGTTAAAAGCAGATTTCCTAATTTTGTGTATAAGCCGTATTTTACACGCCATTTTTTTCAACCATACCGGTATAGTTATGGACCGGAGTTTATTAATTCCTTCATTCGATTAAATTTCCATTATCCGATTTTGTACGTTATCTCGATGTATTAAACCCAGGTAAAAAAAGGTAAAGCTATCCGCTGTGCGAGACGCAGGGGGTATGTGGAGGTAGTAGTACTTGGATAAATTTTATTCGGATTTGCCACTCCCGATATATATTGATATTCGGCTTTGACAAGAATTTAATGTGAAAATACATGGAAAAAATGTTTGCTTTATTAAGGATTGGAATGATCGGTCTTTAAAAAATAAACACATTATGATAGCTACACCTATTATTTAAATGTGATGATTAATGAACATTGTGTAGAGTGCTGCAGATATTAAATTCCTCCGCTTAAGAAATTTGCGATCCTGAAAACATACGATTACTAAATCCATCACCTTGCTTACATTTTGACCAGGTCAGAAGAACGTGTTGGCAATTAAGATTCCCGTTAATAGCTGTGATCGTAATTTGAAAGATGTACACGAAAGCATTATCATGGTAAAAGGAGCAAATCAGCATTATCATGGTGCAAATCAGCTTTTCACGTCTCTTAAATTTAATGGCATCCCGTCAGTTTCCAATTATTTCCTATGATTGTGGTGGCCTGTTAAGGAATATATATATCCCTTGATTTCCAGAGAACGTGTGCAATGATCTTAGATTTCGTCGTTATAGAGAAAAATGTGTTTTTGATTTTTGTCTTGGATTTTATTGGTTTGGAGCAAATAATGTCTGCACACAATAATTTGCGACAAAATAATGTCCCAAAAGTGTCTTTACACAGTCCTGAAGTTACTACTAGCATTTTATTTAAACTAATTAATGTCATACACGATGAAGATTTGGGAGAAACTTATAGAAGGAAGATTACGAGAAGAAACATCAATAGGAGAAGAACAATTTGGATTTATGCCAAGAAAAATTACAACGGATGCAACTTTTATATTAAGACACAGTATGGAAAAGCATCAGGAAAAGCAAAAAGGATTGAATATTGTCTTTAGTGATTTGGAGAAGGCCCACGACAGAGTACCACGTCAGGAAGTATGGAGATGCTTGAGGGAGAAAAGAGTGCCGGAGAAATATGTAAGGATAATCCAAGATATGTATACAAGAGCTAGAACTCAGGTAAGAAGTAGTGTAGGATTGACACGCCAAATCCCTGTTATGGTTGGATTAAACCAGGGTTCAGCCTTAAGCCCGTACCTCTTCAACGTTGTAATAGACGTTATAACTCAGGATATGAGAGATGTTTGCCGATGATATTGTGCTATGCAATACTAATGGGGCAGAGCTTGAAAGGAAAGTAGAGAGTTGGAGGAAGTCTCTGGAAGATAGATGCCTAAAGATTAGTAGGAAGAAAACTGAGTATCCTGAGTTTAACGGAGAAGGAAATGGAGAAGTGATGTTGCAAGAAGAACGATTGAATAAAGTGAAAAGTTTCAAATATTTAGGCTCAACTGTTACTAGCGATTTGACCTCTTAAATGACACACAGAATGCAAGAGGGATGGCGAAATTGGAGGAAAGTAAGTGGCGTTCTCTGCCACCGTTGAATCACGATGAAGAATAAAGGGATGATTTACAAAACAGTGGTTAGACCAGCAATGATGTACGGAGCAGAAACATGGCCAATAAAGAAAGCACAAGAAAAGAGATTAGATGTCACCGAAATGAAAATACTGCGCTGAATGTGTGAGATAACAAGAAGAGACAAACTGAGAAATGTGAGAGTAATAGGTACAACCGAAGTTGTAGAGATATGTAAGAAAATACAAGAAAGAAAACTGCAGTGGTATGGACATGTAATGAGGAGAACACATGACTTTGTTGTCAGAAGAGTGATGGCAATGGAAGTGGAGGGCAAGAGAGGTAGAGGGAGGCCAAGGAGGAAATGGATGGATAGGGTTAAGAAGGATCTCGGGAGAAAGGTTTGTCAGGGAAAGAAGTTCAGAATAGGGCTTTGTGGAGAAGACTCATCAGGAACGGCGACCTCACGTAGGTGGGAAAAGACAGAGAGAAAGAGGGAAAGCTACCCGTAATTGAAGTACGAAACGAACTTTGGTCCGTGAAAGTTAATTTCTGTTTACCTACACTGAATTTGAATAGCTAACGTAAGATGAAAAAGGTGGGAAAACCCCACTTGCATTGAGCCTTAAATGAGAAAAACCACGAAATCGCTACTTGTTCCTGGATGTTCGTTATAGGGTTTAACATAATATACATTGTCCTTCTATGGCTGAAAATGTATCAGGGACAAAACGTGCTGGTTAATCATAAGTGTTAAGAAAAAATGTGCTTCAAACATGTTAAAGATCATCATTTTGTTTCCAATTTAACCGGTATTAAAGACAGGAATGGCAACTGTAACCCAACTTGATGCCAATAATTGATTATAATTGCAAGTAGAATAAAATATACCTGTGGATTTCATCGCTGACATAGCGGCGAATGTTTGTGATTCATGCGAGAACTTTGTAAGAGTGCAGTAAGAACCGGATTTACCAGTAGGCCCGCAACGTTCACAGGGGCGCACTTTACAAGAAGAAATTAGAAATCGCTATTTGAAACGCGAGACGGAAAAGAATATCTAGCCAACAACATTAATAACCTTGTAGGGAGAGTGCCAAACACCATCACCTTTTAGCCGGGCTACCCCTCTTACATTTGACTTCAGGCGGTTTGAATGCCGGTCGGGTGGCCGAGCGGTCTGCGGCGGTAGGCCATCGGCTCGAAGGTCCCGGGTTCGAGTCCCAGCAGGGGCATGGGTGTGGATATTAACAGCTAAAGGCGAATCGTGACGGGTCGAAGTCCAAAGTTACTAGACTGGCCCATATAAAAATAAAGTTTACCAAAGTTTTCAGGGAATTTGAAGTTAGGTTTAATTTCCATTAAAAATAGTAAAACATACATTATTGCTTTATTAGAAATATTATTTATTCCTATTTTTCCTTTGTACACACCAATAATCATTTCTAGTCAAGGCGACATATAGCACGTGATAGTCATCTATACCCCTGCCGATGCGTAACATGTTTTTTGTGTTGAAGCACTCTATACGCATGAAGATTTACGTTAGATTTTTATAAATGAGGAAAATTGAAGTTTCTTTACCTCACCTGTCTTTTCGATAGTACCTCACCGGCCACTACCTTCCCATACCCTATTCGGTCTGATCCAAAGATGGCTAAAGACCTTAAAAATATGATAACCTGTATTTTGTGACACTAAAACAAGCCTTATTACATACTTTCCTTTAATTCACAATGGTTCGTCGTGTCCTCAAATCTTGCAACTTTAATTCAGCTCATTTACCGACGTCATACAATGATAAAATTTTGCACAGCGACGTAACTCTGGTGACAATACAGTATTCCGTTGTTATTTTTTATATATATATTTCTATACATTTATATATTTTAAAAGGGTATTTTAATTTTTCTAGTATAAAAATATTTTTTAATTTTAGTACGAATATTTAAAGAAAAGTATGTTTTTTAAAAGTTTTTTTTATTATTATTTTTTTATACCTAACTTGACCCTCTTCAGGAGATAAATGTTCTGGAAATAGTGTTTAACATTCAAAGAGTGCCCACAACATAGCGAATGATTTTGTGGTGTCTCTTTCGTCCAACCCTAGCGATTTTGTAACTTTGAAGTTGCTAGTTTTTACTAGCGACGTATTCTTGTGTGAATAAAAATAGTTTGTATTACCTTCTTCTTCAGTGTAATTAACAAATAGCCCATAGTAATTTAAATGAAACTTTTCGTTGTGAAAATAAGGTGAAGCTATCCGTTGTGCAATACGCACGCTCCGTAAACGGCGCATGGGGAATGTGGTGGTAGCGTTCCATATGTTTTCTACGTACGGTACGAAGTTAGGTGGGGTGGTCTGTCCCACGCTCGACTTCCTTTACCTTTCCAAGGTGCTCGATTTGATAACAGGCTGTGTGCATTTCAGCGCGCCAGTAGGGTTGCCAATTCCAATATTTAAAAGCCGGACATTTGGATTTTTTTTAGTTTAGAAACAAGACATGCAAAACACTAAGAATAATTATTCCACTCACTTCACTATTCTAAACCTAACATGAGTTAAAGCGACATACGAAATTTAAGGATGTGTATAATGTCATAAAAACTGATTTATCATCCCCATATTACAAACCAGAGCTGAAAACGGGTCACTGTTGGTTACCCGGTGACTCGGCCTAGCCCGAGCATATGCGAACCGATTGGCAGGAATTGGCAGGCAGGATTGGCAGGCACAAGTGACTAGATTTGTGGTCCGGTAACACGATGATCGAATACTGAATAACGCCTCAGATCACACGACTACATCAAGCAGATGGTTATTTGCACACATCTGGGGGTATTTTTGTTCTTTCTGGGGATATGAGACTATGTTCATGTTATTACTATTGTAAGAAATTTTTTGGTGTCGAATTTTTCGTGCCTCTCGGCGATGAGTGGGGGAAATCCATGTCTCAGTCATCCCTGAAAGAAACATTGTTCAAAGCAACAGCGTATAATAACAAAATATTAAAGCTGTGCCCTGCCTTCTGGGTCGAAATCAGGTCAGCGGGTCAGGCCGGCTCCCAAACCTTGACCCAGCGACCATGTAAAAAACTATACCAGTGACCTGTGTCAGCTCTGTTGCAAACGACACACATCGGCATAGTTCAATATGCACGGAACTTTAAAACAAAGAAATAGTACTAAAATCACAGCATTTTAGAGATATTCTGGGGCAATTTGAGAGTTTTCGTCAGGTTTTTATTTCCATCTTTTGGGATTCTTTCCCCTCTAACTTGCAACTTTATTTTCATGGGATATTGAAATCCACCGAAAAAATATAGCTAAGGATGACACTTTATTTGTGTGCAACCCACAGTTTCCTGCCACGTTTCGTTCCCCACCTCTCACAGCGCAAAGTTGACGAAACAGGATTATGCGGCACAATAATGGTTGCACCAGACCCAGAATCAGCAACAATTCGCGTTTTGGGACTGCTGACTTTAAAATTGTGAGTCTTCACTCACAGAGAAAAGATTTTATTTTTAAACTTTTACTTCAATCTTCTTTTAAGGAAACATATCTCAAAACCTGTCATTACGAACTCGTAACCGGACAACGGACAACTACATGAAAAAACAGAATGTCTGGTTTAAAACCGGACGATTGGCAACTCAGCGTCAGGCGTGGGAACACTGCCAGAAAAGTCTCTTGTGTCCTGGCCGGAATATGAACCTGGGCCGCCAGATTCGTAGCCAAACGCACTGCCTGAGCCGTGGGCTATGTGTTTAATGCCATCATTTTATTATTAATAATATTATTGAATAGTATTTTGTAAATAACCACGTTAGCAGAGTCAAATAGTTATGTGTTTATTACCATTATTATTAATGACAACTGGACGGAGGAGAGTAATTTGTCATAAGGTGAAGGTGGAAGGGGAAAAGGACGGCAAGGGCGAGGGAGGAAGAAAAGGGAGGGGGTGGGGGCACTGTAAGTCATGGGGCTAGGGTGGCTGGACCCATAAATCCAGCCCTGACTACAATTCGCGTGAACAAACTTGCTCTATGCTGTTTACATCGCTGTTTTCTAATTTATGTTAGAGATCTATCTTGACAGATCTCTTGTTCTGCATAGTAATCTGTGCCAATAGAGAAATGATTAAACAGAACCTACAATAAATTCCCCGACTGCTTCCTTTGCATTCGCCAAGATCTCAAGACGGCTTACACGGGACACTATCGAGAAGTACACGCCGGAAGTAGGAAATTTTAGGCCCATTCAAAAGAGATCCTAACGCCATAGTAGCTGCTGAACTTCAGAAGTAGCACACACACACACGCACTATATAGATGCTTCTATAACTCACTGTGCATGAAAGCTATGAGTACAGTACATTCTTATGCCTTTCTTATTGCAAGACAGCACTCAGAAAGTTCATATGTTTCATATGGAGATCTTGGTGGAAACTCATTCGATACAGAAATTTGTTCTGATCAGAATTTATTACATGAGAAAGGTCGCGGTGAGAAGTTTCTGTTTCTTAAAAAAAAAAAAAAAGGAACAAAAACAATTTTTATTTTCTGCGAATTTGGCATTAAACGAAAAATTTGTCTAACTAGAGCTGATTTCCGACGTTTGCTGTTGTTTGATCGTTCCAGAATTTACTTTGATATGACGATCATATATGAAATTCCGCTTCGTTTTTGAGATTCAGGAACTCCAACTTTGAGTACAAAATTTTGAGCTTTTTACAATGGTGAATAAAGAATATTTAGCGATAAACCGAATGTAATGAAATAAATAATGCCATGAAATAAAGTAAAATTTCCTGTTAGGAGTTGATTTTTATTAATAGAGTAGATAGTATAAGTAGAGGGCGGATCGATATGCACGGAAAACAGATAAAATATGCACGCAAATATTCTCTAAAAATAACACAAATATTCTCTTAAATATGCACCAAAAAAGGGTAAGTAAATATATTGAAAATAAAAAAGGACATAAAGATCATGTAAACTACTCATTTCTCTGCAGACGATTCACAATTTCGATATCTTCACTATGAACCTTCTTTCCCTCTTATAGTGTATCACTTCTGTTCGTTGCTACTGTAGACCTATTAGAGTAGATGAGAAGATACTTTTCAAGATTTTCTGGTACAAAACTCCTCCGTTTATCGGCAAGCATATTTTTGTTCGCAGAGAAAGTACGCGGCATTAAAAAACTGTTGGTCGTATGCATTTTAATCTTAGGAATTTTATTACATTCTTGTTCAACATGTTTCAATCCAGTTGAAGTTTTAAAGGTCTCAAGAGACCTCATCTTTCGAGGCTTCGTGATTCTAGGGTACTTCTATTTCAATCGTCGTTGTTCACACAAGTGTAAACAAGTATACTAAATGAAATCAACACAAAAAGTGTGATTGCCGATAGGTTCTTACTTATTGCAGTAGTGTTCGTAGGATTACAATTAAGGGGATAAACCAACTTTCTGCGTGAAATAATAATAAAAAATATTTAGGTGAGGTAAAGGTATCCCCCTGTGCAATGCGTACGCGCTGTGAACGGCACGGGGATGTGAAGGTAGCACTCCACATATTCTCGACCCACGATCCGAAGTGAGATGGGGCCGACCGCATTTACTACCCAGGGTCCCAGGCCTACCAAGGACATGCAAGTCTCATCGAGCGGCCATGGCTCAGCGGTAGAACATTGGCTTAGCATTCAGGAGGTTCTGAGATCGATCCCAGAGGTCGGCCTTCCCGACTGAGGTTTATCCAGAGTTTTTCATCAGTCCCACCAGGCAAATTAGGTCCTGGCCTACCCTGCAATACTTCACTTACA
The DNA here is from genome assembly GCA_022664845.1 of Lepisma saccharinum. Classification (NCBI taxonomy): domain Eukaryota; kingdom Metazoa; phylum Arthropoda; class Insecta; order Zygentoma; family Lepismatidae; genus Lepisma; species Lepisma saccharinum. Next base: position 4,324 of record JAGDQP010039154.1, on the reverse strand, counting down.
CCCTCCCAATTTTGGCTAACCCCCCAAACTGAAAATCCTGTCGGAATCCCTGGTTCAAACGCAAGGAAATAATTTTAAAAAAATGCTTTGTCCTCCTGGTTACAAGGTATAAATTGGGTCAGGCCGGGTCCGAAACATATACCTGATCCAAACTTTACCCGAATTACTCGAATGACCCGATTGATCCGGTGACCTGTTTCAGCTCTGCTACATAGGGACGCAGTCAGTAGGAGTGGTGTGGTCGTTTACGTCTCTAACAAGTAAGCAATAATATGGTGGTTGAGTGAGCACGAACTGTGCTCAAGTCGACCATCCTCACTGATGCTTTCCTTGGTTGCTCGTTGTCTCACCAGATGATGGAATTGTATCTTTCTTAATGTCAGGATTAATTCCTTCCCACATTCCTCACCTTACCTGAGTACATCGCGGGCAACAATTAAACGCATTAAACAACACATTTGTATATTAAACTATATAAAATAGGCATTTTAAACGACAAAAATATTGATCATTGCACCAAATCGACAGCGCTCTTCTCATGTTTCGAATAGAATTTTGAATGTATTTATGGCTGTATTACATCTCAGGTTGACGCCGGAATATGGTAGGGAAGAGAGTATGTTAGAAACTAGTCAGCACGAGTCTAGTTCGTAGGTGCCATCCAGACATTTGTCTGGTGTGACTGAGAAAAAAAAACTGGGAAAACTTCAGTCATTTACTACTGGAATATACTAAATTCTCAAAGCAAATCAGACACCTGCAGCATCTCGTTTCTTATTACTGTCTTTACGTATAAAGATTATTTAGAATTTTTCGTACTGCCTTTATCTGTTTCCAAACGACTGACTGATCTATATAAGCACAGTACATATAAGATTAGAAGAGTCGTGAAAGATTGTTAACATCTTAGATAATCCAACATCGAGCAGCTGTAGCTGAGTTGGTAGAGTGTTGATTTCGCATTCGGAAGTCCAGGGTTCATCCTGACTAAGGCTTTTCCAAGGTGATCTTTCAGGCAGATGCCGGGATGGTATCTTCAAACCTAGGCCTTGACCGGCTCTATTTCGGTATGCCTTTTGCTTCTCCTATACCGGCTTGAGCTAAAAGTGCAGAAAGGCAATTAAGCGAAATCTTCGTCGCATAGTCACCTGTTTGTCAATAAATTTTGGTCTTTGTACTTTGTATTAATAAATAAAATTAACTCACAACCACTAACCCAGAATATTTCTGCAAAATGGGCTCATTCGTAGAGTAAAACAAATAGCGCGTTGATCTCCCAAATAACGACAGCGATGCTGGAATACGACAGAATCTCAAGCTGACAACCTGTATTAATAGTGGCAATGGGGGGGGGGGGATTAATACTACCCAGAACTTTTCTTTGTATTTAATAACACAAGCAACAACATAGTTTCGACTACCGTCTTCTAAAGAAGAGCAGTGTCAATGAAACCTGTTTTTCACCTCCTCAAACACGTGTAATGAAGATGAGGTGACCAAGCGAAGAACAATAAGAGAAAAGTTCAAATTTGAGAGGCGGGTGACAAGTAAGGTGATACTAACAGTCTGTTTCAGTGCCGATGTAAATGTAATCCCAGTCGCCACTATACTAGATGCTTTGAAAGATAAACATCTTTCTTTGTCGGTATATTTCATCGTGACTTCTTCCTCCGCTTCCTTCTTTGGATAAGATTCTGCGGGTTTCACAAGTATCGAAGATATGCTCTAGTCTCCTTATAGTTTCTGTATCTGTCAGATTGAGATTTCTCAGAGAAACTAACTGTCTCTGGTAGGCCACGGGCATCAGTGGAATGAGACTATTACAAATGGAGGTCTCACTAGCGTTAACATCTAAATCTCTTATGAGATTAAAACGAAATGTCACAAAATGTTCTACGCTGTGATCACGCTTCGAATTAAATGGGATGGTTCTCAATCTTGTAAGTTTTACATACGTCATATCGGCTGACTGGTAATAGGCTAAGAATAGCTTTTTGAATATCTCATAATTCACGAAACGTGTAGAGTTAGAATCAGAGTAAGACAGTGCAGATTTCTGTAGCACGAATGGTAATATACCCAAGTATCTATGTGACCCTGTTCCAATTAATTAAGCTTCTCGTTAAAAATGTAATAAGAATGATCGAGGAGATGATTCTCCATCATTGCTAGGAGATCTGGTGAATGACCAGTTCTGACAGGCCAATCTTGCTGTTATCCCTTTGATAGTTTGCATGATGGCTCCGGTTCCTGTTGGAGTTTTTCCTTTTCGACTGATTCTTTGTTCCCCCACTAAGACCATTGGGCACACCATAGCGTGAATATTCCTTTGTTAGCGCTGCTTCCTGGACGTGTCCAGTCTTCGTAACGGCTTTTTCCTGAATAGATACTTTTCATCACCTGAAGAAGATTATCTATGGAATTTCCTTCACACGAATTTTGGACGTTATACTGTACATTTGATTCACTATATTTATCAATTTTCTTCTGGTATCACAGGGAAAATGATCAAACAACTTCCTCCTAATACCACGATTCTCCAGGCATCTTCGTGACGAATGATGTTAGCTTGATGACTCTCGTAGCGAAAGATCGGATTGGCAATCATTAACTTCCGATGTTGGTATTCGTCTAGGAGAAATTCCATTCTTACAAGCCTGAGAGTCCTAAATGATGAGTCATTGGATTTTTAAGGCTTATTTGTACCTGTATTTCTTTCATCTGTTTGTCATGAGTTTCTAGCTTTTGATTTATCACATCAATTTCATCCTATAAGGTACTTGACAACCTAATGACTTTGTTTTCACGATGTGCCTCCTTACAGTGCACGTCTTGCTTAAAGAAACTTGCTTCAATCATAGCGGTAGCATTCCCTATTACTTCGTCTTTAAGTTCAACTGATTTATTCTCTATCTGTTTGCATGTACGAGATACCATGCATTACTTCATGGGCAAGAATTTTCATTCTCTCTTCTATAGACGACACGCTTTGCTCTAAACTGCTTAGCTTTTGGTTGACTGCTGCGTATGCTTTGTTCGATTGTCCAAGAACTTGTTCGTTGTTTTTTATCATTTGCTTTATAGCTGTATTAACATGATTGGTCAACATTTGACACAGTTTCCACACAGTTTACGGACTTCTTCCATCTGCTTTTTTAGGTTACTTTTGGCATCTTGTAATTGTTGGGTTATATTTTCAATTTTTCCTTCCAACTGTTGGGTTACATTTTCAATTTTCCCTTGCATGCTTTCTAGCGTCGATCCCATGTGACGCATCGACGATTCCATTCTAGTCAAGGACACCTCTGTTTGTTTCTGCGAAGATTTCATATGCTTCAACAACGTGGTGAGCATTTGATCGGTGGACTGTGGAGGTAGGACGGAACTAAGACAGGAAGAACCTTATTTTCAAATACACGTAATTTATGTTCATCTGCTAGGGTCGTACTCCAACTTTCGCAACCGTAAAGTATTACCGGCAGAATAACCGTTCTGTATATTTTTAATTTCAATTTTCTTGATATTAATCGTGATGTTAGAAGTTTTTGGACTGAGTAGAAACATGCGTTCCCCGATACTAAGCGACTTTTTATTTCTTCCGTGACCTAATTTTTGCTTGTTACGTATGCTCCCAAGTATTTAAATTTGTTTACTTTCTCTATGACCTCATCCCTAATTCTTATGTTTTTAATTCCTTCATTCCCTGTGCTTCGGCTTGTTACCATGTATTTTGTTTTATCTATGTTTACCTGTAGACCTATCTCATCGCACGCTTCTACTAAGACATCGGCGTTGCTTTGTAGTGCATCTATATCGTCCCCTATTAAATCTACATCATCCGCGTATACAAACAGTTGATTCAAACCGTTCAATGATAGTCCCTTTTTGTCCCCTTTAATTTTTAAAATCGCATATTCGAACGCGAAGTTAAACAGTAGTGGTGACAAGGCATCGCCTTGTTTCAATCCGTTGCGAATCTTGAAACTATCTGACATATTATTACCTATCCGTACTCTGCTTATGGGGTCGCTGAGACACATCTTCACTAGTTGGACCAATTTTTTCGGTATTCCAAATCGTATCAGGATACTGTATAACTTTTCCCTTTTGATAGAATCATATGCTTTCTTAAAATCAATGAATAGCTGATGAACCGTCCCATTGTATTCCCATTTCTTCTCCAAAATTTGTCTCAAAGCAAAAATCTGGTCCAACGTGGATCTATTTCTTCTAAATCCACATTGGTGATCTCCAATTATTTCATCTACGTATACATCTAGGCGTGTTAGCAGAATATTACTTAATACCTTGTAACAAGTTGGAA
>JAGDQP010039153.1:0-17861 GCA_022664845.1 Lepisma saccharinum | reverse complement strand
TCTCTCTCTCTCTCTCTCTCTCTCTCTCTCTCATGTGTGTATATGTATGGTTGTGTGTGTCTGTGACTATTTTGTCTCCTGTGTCGCTTCAGATGTTCTATTTTTAGAATAGAAATGGAATAACAGTCTAATTTTATCTTCCGTTGAGTTGCATATTTCTCGACGAATAATATTTCTAACGTCCTTGTCGCGAAAAAGAAGAGGAAACCTGTTCTCATCCATTGAATTTCACGAACAGAAAATAGAACACAGTTTGAAAAAAAAAAGTAGCAAGTTAGCAATGACTAAAAGGCCACACATGTTGGCTTCAATTTTCTTTTTCGTACAGGAAATTGCATATTTTTTTTTTCCTTGACAAAAAGAAAGTCTCAATGACTTACAAAAGGAATGCGAGTTAAGTAATTAAAGCAAGACAGCGAGAGGATTTCTTGGAAGCTGTCTTTGTATGCCAGTTATCAATGAAAGGCTATCACGTACACCTGCTCTTGTACATATTAACGGTAGCATCCAGAAGTATTATTTTGGAGATTAAAGCAGTTTGTTTTCTATCTCGTAAAAGAAGCTGGTTTGTATTGAATCACCCATACCAGCAGAAGAATCTCTGGTACATTTTTTGCGGAGAAAAACTATCTAATCTATGTAAAACAAAAGAATGACAAGCAAGACAAATCGAAATAATAAAGGAAGTGGTAGCAAAAGATAGACGCAAGTAGAATGTAAGAGAGCAAGAACAACAGATCGGAAGATGGAAAGCAGACAGGAAGATGAATTTTAATTCGAAACATGTACAAAATTACCCAACGAAATAACAATAAGAATGCAAGAATGACTGCTTAGGATCTCTTTCCCAAATATTATTAATATTGCTTGTCGTTCGTCTTTTTAAGTATTTTTAAGAGGTGTGTGATTGGACGAAAGGGGTAACACGTAGAGAGAAAGACAGAGAAAACAGAGAGAGAGAAAGAGAGAGAGAGAGAGGAGAGAAACACATAGAGGGATGGGGAGAGAGACAAACAGAGAGAGAGAGAGAGAGAGAGAGTACTAAAAGATCTTAAGGTTATTGTAAAGCGACAATCTCTAAAACTAGATGGCAACTATTCCTCGGTAGAGGTCTCTGATGTACTATTTTTTGTTGCATGAAATATCAATGCTGGTCATACAAATTCAAGCCTAGAGAGTTCAAACACCCAGAGAAGTAAGTTCATATTGCAAGATTTGTTTGTGCTGTGTTTTATTTATTTTCGTTTTTCTTTATTGTTGAAAGTTTGATTGTAATGAATATCCAACACTATAATAATGAAGCTCTTTCAACAATGAACAAAAATAAAACAGACAAAAAAAACCTCTTGAAATTATTATAAACTTTCTTCTCTGGAAGCTTAAACTTGCTTTGCTTGAATTTGTAGGAGTACAATTAAGGACATTCCCGGAAGAAGGGCACATAGCGCAAAAAACGCATGTTTGGTAAACAGCTGATAAAGATTTAGGTTGAATATTACCAAGAAGGTTGTGAAAGAATATTTATGTAATTGACACCAGTATAAAGCGCATAGAATAAGATTTGAAAACTGTTAAAAAACCTCATAGAATTCAAAGTTTGCGTGAAAATATAGTGAAAATTGTGTATGCATGTTATGTGCCCTTTTGCCCGAAATCAAAGATTTCATGGTGCCACAGCCTAAACGGCTGGAACTGGAAAAAGAAAATTTAGTATGACGGTACATCATCACCATTAAGTTACGAAAATATTACAAAATATCTCCAAAGGCGCCATCTTGGATCCGAAATGACGGGCTCCAAAAATTAATATTCAACAGCGTTTTAGCTAGAGATACGAAATTTGGCATAAAAGTGTATTATCAAGAGTAGTTGAGGAAAATATTACAACATTTTGAAAAAGGGCACCATCTTGGATTCAAAATGCCCGCCAAAAGCATTTTCAACCCCGTTTGAGCTAGAGATACGAAATTTCGCATAAAGGTGTATTATCAAGAGTAGTTTAGGAAAATAGTACAACATTTTTAAAAAGTCACCACTTTGGATTCAAAATGGCCGCCCAAAAACATTTTAAACACGGTTCTACCTATGGCACTAATTTCTACCATTTACTTTCAATCGAAAAGAATTGATTTTTTTCCGCTGACGGGCTAATTCACTTGTTTTTATGTGTGATCTGACTAGACCAAAATTTCTATCGCACTGTGTAAATGATTGGCCTGTGACAGAGAACATGTAAAGACGTTCTACATAAAACCCATTTCTGAAACATGAACAAAACTTGATCATTGTCGAGTTGAGGTTTTGTCCGCCAGCAGAGTCCGAAAGCAAGACGACAGTTTTCAATTGCGGAAACTTTTCTACATATTCCTTTCTACCAAACTAACGAATAAAGATGTTGACTTGAAATTTGTATAAAAGAACATGGAGGATCATTTAAAGCGATTGCCGGAAAAAAGGCCACATAGGCCTATGTGTCCGTCTTCCGGCAATATCCTCAATTGTAATTTCGTGCAAAGAAAACCAGTTAGGGAAGAGAAGAAGAGATGTATTTTTGAAGGCAGAAAATAGGGGTTATATTTCTGAAGGAATGTTCGACCCTGGTGGAAATACTTACATCATTTTCCTCTCAGATGAGTCTATATTGATCACGCTTAATCAATATTACTAACTCATGACGCCTTAATGCAACTTTTAGAGTATGTATGGGCAAAGGTTTGTTTTTTCAGAAAGAGGTAAGGTTATTATTTTCTTTTTAAAGCAGTATATTGTTCCTTTGTTTTCCAAAACACGATTTTTAAAAATATTTTGTTTGACTATGATTTTCAGTATTCATCATTACTTTTATTTGCAAAATATCAAAAACACAAGAAAAAGTATAAATTTGAGTAGAAAAACTTTTAAACAAGTTTTCCACAGGAAACCAAGGTTATACGAAAATAAGAAAATGTATGAAAGATGTTTTCAAACTTTAAAATAAACAAACTGTTTAACTGCTTAGTTCTCTCTCATTTTAATTAATTTAGTTGCGTTCTACGTCTCTGTTTAATTCTGTTATCCTTTTTCTCTGCTTCCAGGTACGTAAAAACTCTTCAAACGACCAGATATCACATATGCTGAAACGGAATAAAGTAAGTTACAATTATTGCTAAATACTAACTCCCACATTTTCTATCCTGGTATATGCAGTGTGATAGGAGAAACATGCTGTGGTCAGTTCCATGCTGCATTTAAAAACGAAAATTATATTTGAAACGGTTTTTTTGTGATGTACAGCGTTTGAGTTATTAAAGGGATAAAAATAAAATAAAACTGGCAACGCTGTGAAAGCAATACTAGTAAGTTTATCTGCATTCGGAAATAATTCCAGGCAAGTAAGAGAAGAAAAATCATCACAGAACGCATGTTAGAAAAAAATTAAACCTGGTCTAAGAAATATTTATTTTCACTGGATTTGTTGTGTGTGTTTATTATCCAAAATAATTATTTTTAAAATATATAAATATCATTAAGCTGTTTCATAAAAAATATATCTTTCTGTGAAGATTAATATTCTATATCATGTACGAAGCGTTGTCAATATTGCCGTAGAATAGTTGTCTATCCGCCGTATTCGGCGGATTTGGCACTGTTTGTTTTTATACCTACACTTCAGAATGAAGATGTTGTTGCTAAATAAAAGTTTTTCGATTCGATTCTAGACATTGAAAAGCGGCCACGAAAGCAGGACTAAAGACATTCAAAAATTAAGACTTGTAGCTTTGTTTCAGAAAGCAGTATGAATGATGTGAACAGTCGGGGAGACCGATATATAGTCCGACCGTAATGACTTGACAGCTCAAAGCAATGTAAATAAATAGGACTCATCTATCAAATTATTTCGGTCGGATATAGCTTGAAACACTTTTATGAAGATTTTATTTCATTCATTTATATTTAGGAATTGTCTTCAACTATCACCATATATGTAGAATGACTTTCTTTCGTAATTAGTTCACACAAAATTAGTAAGTACAGTAAACATTTAGATCATTTTTATTTAATAGTATTACGTTTGTTTATTTGTTTATTTTTAAAATGGATTTACATTTATTATTTGGTATTTAATTGATAAACATAATATGTGAAACAAAAATGCCCGTGTTGCAAAATATAAAGAATAGGCATACACTCTCTCTCTCTCTCACACACACACACACACACACACACACACATGGAATTTCTATGGCCTTTAGACATTTGTGACTCAGTCCGGGATAGGATAGAGGAAAGAATGCGTAAAGGAATGAGCCGTGATCTGAGTTGAAGGTTACCATCTTGTCATTTGCCTGGTGTGACTGAAGATAAACCCTTCAAAAACCTCAGTCAAAATGGATAGGCAGCTGGTATCGAATCCAGAACCTTCCGAATGCTATACCAACTAAGTTACGGTTGCTTCGTAATTTCATTATGATATTTGAACTAAACAGAAAACTCAGACAGTCCGACAATAGTTGGTGAAAGCGTGTTAGAATGGAAAGAAACTGTCTGTGTTTGTGTGTGCTTGTGTTATTAATGCGTCTCGGTATAACACTCTTGCATGTGGTAATGGGTGAGCCACACCCTTTTTGTAATTTAGCTGACAAAAGACGTTTGCATGCGACATACCATGGGGGTATACACATGTACTTAATCATAATTTATTAAAGGATTGTTTTTTCTTTAAAAAGAGAGATCCCATCAGAAGGTGTCATCTGTTATAGCGTAAACATCCTCGCTATTCTTTGCGAATTGAATTCACAATACATCCCCCTTTGTTGAAGTTATCCCCATATTTCTTGCAATCGCATTGAAAGAATACTGACATAATATCTTGACTTAAGCTCAAAACCTCCTTCACGAACCCTATACTTTCTGCAAACAGGATAATAAGCTAAGGACGGGATGAAATAAAATGTATCCGTTGTGTGCTGGCGAAGTTCACGACCTCTGGAACAGAATTGGAAATATAACAGAGAATTTTATCACCCAGGGCTCGTGGTACAGTAGTAAATTTCTTGAGTCTGATTCACACATGGCTTCAAACTCCGCTACCGTCGATCTGGCTGAAGTTCTTCTAAGCTTTACTTCAGTTTTAACCGTAGGAATGCCCTGGCTAGTACCCATCAAAATGGACCTGGCCATTACCTTCTACATCACTTTGTAAAATTAAACGTGACACCAAGTGTCATAAGGACACGTTTCAATCTTTCTACATCCTTTTGCCACAAGTTGTATCACTAATGGATGTAAGCTGCCAGAAATGTGACAATTACACCATAGCTTCCTACCTAAACCATAAATGAAGATGAAACTAATCAAAAATTAAAAATTAAAAATTAAAAATTAAAAATTAAAAATTAAAAATTAAAAATTAAAAATTAAAAATTAAAAATTAAAAATTAAAAATTAAAAATTAAAAATTAAAAATTAAAAATTAAAAATTAAAAATTAAAATACTTTAATCCTGCGTACGCCTCCTATTCTGAGCAGGCCACTCTCCGAAATGAGAAATCGAGTTGTCCAACGAGACTCATAAAATCCGATAGACTAACTTATTTAATATTTATAAGCAAACGTTTAGCAACCAAGGGCAAGAAAAATACCTATGAGAGCCAGAAGTTCGGAGTGTTGTGCGCGCAGACCATGGTAACGTTTACACGAATACTTAAATAGCATTAGATCCATTTATGCAGTGTTGCAATCTAACATAAAATTATTTTTAAGTCCTGTTCCAAAGTTTTCAATATTATATGATGGACAGAATAGCGTGTATGTGTGTGATAAACTTTTGGTAAACATTAGTTTTTATATGGGCCAGTCTTGGGACTTCGGCCCGTCACGTTTCTCTCTCTAGCCATTAAAATCCACACCCATTCCGGGGCGTTTGAGTCGTTGGTCTACCACCGTAGACCGCACGGCTACCCGGCCGGCAGTATATGTATGACTTTTATCATTCATTCTAATTATGTGAACATGTGACATAATGCCATTTGGCAAACAAAATTTTACGTCTAACTGGCAACATTGAATAACATGACACTTCAATGATAATAGCCTGCACCGTTTGCATAACTGGAAACACATTTGTTTAACCTCAAAAGGGACTGACCTCTCTTTTATGTACATTCATCTGCACCGCGTGAGGGTAAGCATGTAGTGAACATGTCTGTAAACTTAAAAATGAGGCGGAGACTAAATGAATGTATTAGTGGAGCGAAGATGTGGGTGAAGAGGGTGAGGAATTGTTGATTAAGGATGAGGAACAGTCATTGGGGAAAAGTAAGCAAAAATTTGAAGGTAAGGTTGGGTGACGATGAGGTGAAGTCGTGAGGGTGACGGTGATGGCGAATTCAAGATGAGCAGATGAAGAGAAATCGTGCGCATCGGCAGGATGGGGAGAGTGATATTAAGGTTGAGACAGAGAGGCTTAATACAAATGAACAAATGATCACACTTGCGAATACCGGTATGGTACCTTCAACTAATCCTACTGTCGTTGACAAGCCTCTCAAGGACAAAGATTACTCAACGGACTAAAGCCTAAAGACTTTTTAAGTAAAAGGATAAATCTTTAGTTTGTTAAAATTGACTGAGAGGTTACATGTCTAAATTTTGATACTATAAAAGTTATAAATATAGTATTTCCATAAAGTTTCCCAGCTTGAACAAATGGCTCCACAATTTGCCTCGCTATTCTGATCACGTATCTCTCTTTGGCGCATCTAATGGAAAATGTCGGTACGTTTTAACTCATAAGATATTGTCATAAATATAATTTTATTTACGAAATATATAATAATACTAATAATAATGATGCAAGGGGAGGTATTGTAAATTTGGTACCAGATGGGATGAAGGTTCTAGGGTGCAATATGAGGGAGAAGTTTAAGAAAATTATGTGTCACATTACAAGTGGAGCCACATACACACAATGGAACCTGATTCTCTTCCTCTCGATGGTGGTAGGATTGGCGACGTGTAGGGATGGGGGTATAGAAATGTCTGGCATGTGTGTTTATGAGCTGGATTCCAGGGTCCCGCTGGTGCGACGGTTGAATACCAAGCAGGCTCTTGTATGGCCAGCATTCTTGTACATTTCACCGTGGCTCTTGAGTGTGTTAGTTTACGTTTCTCTCTCTCTCTCTTTCTCTCTCACTGTGTGTGTGTAAAAGAAATGGCTTCCAAAGAGGGCGTGTATGTGATATTAGGGATGGAGGTGGATGGGTGTAGGTTAGGGATACCGGAGGCACCGAGGGAAGCCACTTTTTTTGGTATTGATTTCAAGTAGGGAGTACGTGTATGCCATACGTTCATTTGTGAGAACATTACAATATATTCTTCTATATAAAGCTACCTAACATACACACACTCACCAACACACTCACACACAGACATCCCCCTCCTCTTTTTCTCTGTCTCACAGATATACACAACCACTAAAGCAGATACGTTACTGCATAACTCTTATTTCTTTTATAAGAATCAGACCTGTTTCTGCAGTGTTAGAGCACTGAGGATTTTCGTAGATAACTGCTTAAGTTCTGTAGTTATTTCAAGAGCTAACTTCCCAAAGTGCCTTTTTGTGCATATCAGACATGTATCTAACACACACTAACATAAAACTTTATATATATAAGGAAGCATATATAGATATAAATATGTTCACGTTTTCCAAAAGGTTGAAACAAGAAGATAAAATTTAGCAACTGCTCAAAACTTCGTACATGAAGGAAATTTTCTGAGGTTCTGAAGTTAGGGATAACTATGAAGTTAAGGTTTTCTAAACGTTCAACATATACTTGTAGCCGTGAGTCCTTTTAACATTTAGGAGTAATTTTGAACTGTTCCTTACCAGGTAACTTTAACATCGACAAGATTTTAATTTTTTATTTAAATTACTCTGAAATAAAATTTTACAAGCTTCAGAATGTCGTTGCAAAAATTGATCGTCAATTTGCATAAGGTTTTAATTCCAAAAGCAAGATGTGCATGTATAATCACATGAATTTCTTAGTAAAAATGTTTCTTTTTAATAATTAATTTAGATTATTATTAATAATATAATCCTCTCCCCTATCATATCCAGGTCTAATACATTGATGTCTAAAGATAATAAAAATTCAATAATCAGATCGTCCCCGTGTGTGAACTGATGGTGTTTGGCCATTGCTTTCCATTGGATAAACATGACGTCCCTAAGGACGGTACCTACGTTTAAATTTGACTGTAAAGCACCTGTGTCTTAGCCTGATATCGAACCAGATATTCCGTTGATTACAACGCAGCAAGTGTTACCAAACATCTACTCCACAGGAGAAACCTAATTAGCTGTAAATCATAAAAATGGAAATGTTTTGCTTCTAGATACTACTTTAGTTAAATAAATACATATATGACAACTGTGAATCGAGGATATGCCAGCTGCTTCCTCAGACTTAAGGAGCTCCATATAACTATCACTGGTTTGTTGTGAACATGCGCTGAAGAAATACAAAGGCCTTGAAGAAATGAAGACTCTTTCTTGGGTGCAGATGTGTACGTTTGCTTTGAAGACTCACAGAAGGAGGGGAAACATATGACTATGCGCACGCAGAAACTGAAATCATAGTTGCTATAAATTAAGTGTTCTTGGACTTACATCAGAGGCAATTGATTTATAACTACCCATGTTTCAAGAGATATACTCTCTATGCTCATCTTCAGGGTTTTGTATGTGATTGGTTGGTCTGTGCTTACTGCTGTTGCTGGTCTGTGATTGGCTGTTCAGACGACTCAATCAGATTCGCTATTAGGAGAACTGTTTTAGTTTAGTGCGTTCACTTTTATGCATTGGTTGCCTGATACTGCTTAATATGCTATTCTGTACCTAATTTAGTGTGTCGTCGATCAGAAAGTAATAGGACACCGTACGCTGCGGATGCATGTGTTTCTTGCTCTGCCAATTTGGATGCCTATTCGCTGACTTAGTGTTCGATGCGCTTACCAGTAATAGAAAATAAGCTAGAATAGAAATAAAATTTTAATAAATTGAAAGAGAGAGTTGGTAGTTCTCTGTAACTATCAAAGAAGTACACTTTCCACCAGAAGCCCGGTGCCTGTCTCCCATGACTTCCGACGCGACCTTTGCTCTATCAACGATGGGTAGCAATCCTCCTCCACTCATTCTCCATACTGTCACTACAAAGGTAGAAGATTTGCATTAGCATATGAAATCGCTGAACTCGCGGAGCAAAGACACCATTACCCGTCAACAATACAGACACACTGTTTACTCAAGTAGACGTATAGAGGACAAAATGCGTTTCATTCGCCAGTTTGGAAAGCAAAATAAAAGTAGATTGACACGGAAGAACTCCCAAGATAAAGGTTCACTCACCTCCGTCCCAATGACAAAATTGAAGCTTACTGTCAACAACAAAAGTGTCAATATGCCACGAAACTCCCTAAAAAAGATCGCCCTTTGAAAGTGGTCATTCGTAAACTTCCAATCGACACACCAACGCAGGATATCTACCAAGATTTGCTGGATCTTGAATACCCTGTTATCGAAGTCTCTCAGCTGCATGGTCGGGACAAAGATACGCCAAGACGCCACATCCTCTGTTTTACCATCCCTACGCAAAGTATCAAACATACATAAAATTTACCAACTGAAATACCTGCTTAGCTACACAATTCTTGTAGAACCGTATAAAGCACCAGGAATACTCCTATGTTATCTGTGCCAGACACTTGGACACTCTCAGAAAACATTCCACAACAAGCCGCGTTGTGTGAAATGTACGGTCCTAATCCTGCGCATCTCTGTCCTAAGAAAACAAGAGATCAACCAGCTAAGTGTGCCAACTGCGGTGGTGACCACCCTGCTAACTATATTGGCTGCAAGACTGTACTGAATCGTCGCAAAGACGTGAATTCTCTTAAATCGAACGCACCTGATACTGCTTTGGCTTCTACTTTACTCAATTTCACCACAACAAATTCTTCCTATGCCAATAGCATAAAAACTGCTCCCACTCATGGTTCTAGTACGCAAAGACCGGAAAATGCTTCTGCCCGCAGTGGACAAACTTCAACCACACCGGTGACTTCTAATTCTGATCACAGCGTTGAAGACACTATTAAAGACATCTTTGAACTTTTCAAGGGATACAGTCTATTAAACACTCTCGTTTGTATAAAAGATGACCTACAGCGTATATTTTCAGCTTCTAGTCTGAATCAACAAATCCAGACCATCATTGAAATGCTTTGCGGATTCCTAGACAATGGCACATACTAAGAGAGTTCCTGCACGCAACTTACGACTTGCGTTTTGGAATGCAGATGGCGTTATTGACCAACGAAAAGTTTTCCAACATTTCCTTCAAGAATATGACGACATTACTCTTGTTAACGAAACTCATCTACACAAACCTGGGAAGTTTAAACTTAAAAATTAAGAAATTATGCACACGGATCGAGATGGACCTATTGGTGGCACTGCCATTCTCTACAAAAGCCATTTACCGCTTCGACCACTCACGCTGCCTCCACTTAAATCAATTGAAGCCACTGGTCCTAAAATTCTAACTGCTGGAATACCTATAATCTTAGAACTCTCCACTCATCATTGAAGACTTACGCAAACTCAGCCGACTCGGCTTCATTGTAGGCAACTTTAATTGAAAATACCAATTCTGGAATTCGAAACTTTACTCCGAAACCAAATCGTGCTGGCGGAGTATTGTATCAAGCTCTTCCCACATTGGATATTACTGCTCTCCGGATCACACTTGTTTTCCTAAGAATGGTGGCACGCTAGATATTCTTGACATGGCACTTCATAAAGGCATACATTTTACTGATGGTCCTTATGCCATACACACCCTCTATTCGGATCACATCCCTGTACGTCTTGATATACAGCACTAACATAATCTATCATGTCTGCGCTTACCTACCATCACTCTCACTAATTCGGACTAATATAACCGCTTTGACACTGATACTGTTGAAACAAGGTTTGCCTTAACCTCCACTCAAGACTTTGAGCGTGAGGTTCAAAATCTTACAGTTACGCTCCAAACTGGTCTTCGCATCACTTCTTCTTCCATCATTGTTGCCAAATCATCTCACACTATTTCTTCTGACCAGTTAAGGACTCAAGTCTCTTTGAAACGTTAAACAAGAAAACGCTGGCAAACAACAAGTGATCCACACTGTAAAGCAATATGGAACCCATTAAACACACGAGTCAAAAAACGAATCCAGCGATTAGAAATTCAAAGCTGGGATGCTAAGCTCAAAGATTTGAATAAACCGAATTTTGAATTTTGGAGACTGACCAAATTATCTCGTCCACTTTATGGCCCACATGGTCTTGATTTTACTGCTGATGAAGAAGCCACAGTTTTTTTTCTGATTTCATGGAACAGAAATTCGTGCTAAACCCGGAACCCTATAATGAAGCCTTCATTAGAATTGTTCACCGTACTCGTCGTCATACCACTTTGAATGCACCATTCAACCCGGAAGATCTCACTACTCCACGTGAAATTCAGCAAGTCATTCGACGCATTCATGGTCGTAGTGCAGCAGGACCTGATAACATCACCACACTCGCCCTCAAACATACTCCCAGAACATTACTTGTACTCTTAACTCGACTGTTTAACGCCATGCTCATCCATAGTTACTTCCTGTTGGAATGGATTTTAAAGACATTAATTTAGATTGAACGTTTTATGGCATTTAGTACTCTATGACTGTGGAATGGATAAGATTTCGTTCTAAATATTTATGATTCTAAGGAATGACGTCACGACCGATAAAATCATGGAATTGTTATGAACTACTTTAGATATATCTATATTACTTGGTTTGGGATAAAATATTATGAATAGCAGCTGATACGAAATGGAGGAATGAATGAAAGGTCTGAACTACATATGAAATATAGTGTGTTTTTCAATATTAGGTAATTAAGGGATACTATGCAAACGGCAAATCGTATAGGAATGTTAAAGGAGTTTTCTGCTGATTTACTGTTGAAGGTAACATTTAATTATTCAGTTATTAGTGCATGTTCTGATGTTACTGGTGTGGAGGAAATACATTTTAACAATGTCAACAAACATTAGGTTTGGCTGTGTAGAAGATATCAATATGGGCAGTGCTTGGAAATCTACTCTTATGTAATGCGTATTACTCACTCTTACACTAAATAAATTGATAACACTTCCCTAGTTGTTGGAAAACCGCTAAAGTCGTCATGATTCCCAAAGTCGGCAAAGACCACCTTTTTCCTGCTAACCATAGTCCCATCAGTTTACTTCCTGTCCTCAGCAAGATATTCGAAGGACTGATTCACCGTCGACTCTCTCAACATGTTAATGCACAGCAACTCTTACCACCGCACCAATATGGTTTCCGACCTGGCCTTGACACCGTTTCTCAATTAGTACGTGTCACTGAAGAAATTACCAATCAGTACAATTCATTCGGACATACAATTGCTATTTTCCTCGACTTTGCACAGGTTTTTGATCGTCCTTGGCATGATGTACTCTTCTATAAATTAATTCAGTATGCTTTTTCAAATTATCTTATCCACGATTATCTCTCACGTCGTACCTTTTTTGTTTCATGCAATGATTCTTCATTCATCCATTGACCGATCACTGCTGGTATCCCTCAGAGCTCAGTCCGCTACTATTTAACCTATACAACACTAATATACCAACTACTTGTCAAACTAAAATTGCTACTTTCGCTGATGAAATTGCCATCTTCTATTCTAATACCAATTTACGCTACGCTCATCCTCAGGCTCAACGTCATCTCGATCTCATTCAAGATTGGTCTTCCAAATGGAGAATTAAAATTAATCCTGATAAAACATCTGTAGTACATTTCACTCGTCGCCGCCCTCGTCTTCCCCGTCAACTCACCTTATTTGATGATCCTTCAGAATTTCGGCATTCTGCTAAATACTTGGGAGTTGAACTCGATCGACGCTTAACTTTCAAACAGCACCTACAGTCTGTTGCTCAACGTACACTCAACGTACTCTTGCTCTTTATCCTGTGTTAAAAAGTCCTGCACTCTCACTCGAGACTCGAATTTATATCTATCACATGATGATAAGTCCTGTACTCACATATGCTGCGCCCACCTGGCAACATGTCGCACTTTCTCATCTAAAGAAACTTCAAATAATCCAAAACCGTGCTGCACGCATAATTTCAGGATATTCTCGGGACACCCGCATTACTCAAATTCACAATGGTCTCAACATGGAACTCTTAACTGACTATATTCAGCGAATCTCAAGATCGTTCTGGAATCGAATACGGACCATTCCACACTAGCCTTTACAGGCTATTGGCACTCTAGTAGCACTAAGGCAAAATCATCATATGCCTGGTCCTCTCCAATCCTACACTTCAAAACTCATGATCAGATCACTTGGATTTCACGATAATATATTAACATATCACGACATTTCTGGAATGGATTAACAGAATACTCAACATAAGCATCAAAGTCATCGAATATAATTTAATAAAGATCTCCTTACTTGTTTCATCTCTTCTTGTAGCTTTTCCTTGTGCGACACTGCTCTGAATCTGTGTATTTGTGAATTCAGAACTGTTTGCAGTTGTGCTGGTTGATAACATGATTTTCTATTAATATACATGTTCATGTGTGTTAACTTTCTGTGCAGAGTGTCTTATATTTGTTTCGTCTGATTTTGTCGACATACTATGACCTGAACCGTCGAAACCCAAGATACTATTTTACTTCTTGAATTGGTTTACAGATGTCGCTACGATCTTTGTTTCTTTTAAGGAATCCAAGAAACACCCTTTTGCATTAAACTTTGAAGTGCAATGTACTGTTTATATTTATTGAAAGTTACGTGGTAAAAATGGAATGTTTGTAGTTATTGTTCAGCATTTCTTGTGAGAAATAAAGATTGTTTGCTTCTCCATCTCTAACAACTTGACACGTCCACGCTTAAAGTTAGTAGTGATATGTTACTTTTCCCAAGAATCGTTAATGTATGTGATATGTGTGATGGTTTTTGTATTAACACAGATTTCTTATTCAGTCGCCTATCATATACACAGTAATATCTATCATATGAACAAGGCTCACACTGTCTCTTTTTGAATGATCAGAGTACCTCCCGGTAGCACACAAACGTTGAAAGTATGTGAATTAAACGTTAGTAGCGAAACGTTCTCTTAACGTTGTAAATGAACCGCAATGTCCGCGTGTTCAACGGTTTATTCAAATGTTGAATGATGGTTAAGAGGAAACGATGAAGAAACTGGTTTAGTTGGTCAAAACAGAGCATTAATGCTGTCTGTTATACACACATTTAGTTTCATTTTATCCGTTGCTTTCATCATGATATACGGTATTAATTTTCCAACAGTAAATTATCCAACCGCTGCTGTGGGGCTCGAACCACGTACGTTCCGCATTCCTCGTTGGTAGCTCGTCGCCTTATCGCTTCATCCATGGATCCACCTGGAGAGTCCTTTTACTGTATCTATTAACAGGCAATCTAGAATGAAATTGCTACGTCATGTAAACGAGCATTTCACCATCACATAAGAAAAAGAATAAAGAATACAGGTATTTTCCTTCTTTCTTTGTTATGCGTATGTTTTAGCACTGACCATCGCTGCACTATTAAATTTGTATTTCTCAGTAAGTGTAATATGGCGCCTTAGAAAAACGTATATAAAGCGAAATCTATGTCATAGTTGAAAACACTTCACATTAACGCCCTATTAACGAAATTAAATGTTCGTTGAAATATAGTTTAAAATTCAATGTGTTTTCAACGTGCACATAAGAAAATAAAAATTAGTTTATGTCATTCAATTAGTTTTTAATTATAATCTTTTGACATAACATTAGTAAGAAACACATTAAACAAAATATATACCATAGTTGGAAATAACATATTGAATACACGCTTTATTAATGTCTTATCAACACAATGACGTTTTGTTAAAACTATGGTTTATAAATAAACATTTGTTTCAATCGATAACGTCTAATTAACGAAATGAACCTAAAATCAACGTTCAAAACACGTGTGTGTGTGCTACTGGGGCCATGGAAGATGAAATAACTTGTACTTGTCTTCCGAAGTCATATTGCTGAGTTGTGATATGCCTGTTATATGATAACATAATAACCATTAATAAAAGAAGACTTGCAAAACGTATGATAGTAATTAAAGAGAATAACGAAATATCATCTTCCAAGTGGTGTTATCTCCTCACAATAAATGAAAAATTATTGGTTGAATTTACCCCCACTAGTTACTATGGGCAACAGGGGATTCCTCTCTATCTCGAGAATAGCTCGTCCTATCTGGATTATCTATGAGGCTTTGAACTCGTCTTGGCGAGGCCTTCTCAAGGACACCTCAACCGCCTTGCTAGTTCCTGAATTGTAATACATCGCCGAACAGATGAACTGACAGACAAGATTTATGTGGTTTTGAAATTATACTCGTAGACCTTTCGAACTACACCTTAATCACTTTCGCCGCTTTGGTATTTCCTGAGTTAGTTGTTCCTCAATTGAAAGTTATAAGCGAAAGGATATAGATACGGTTTTGAACTCATGTCACCGAGACCTTTACAACAACACTGTAATCACCTTTGTAGCACTAGTAGTTACTAAGTTCTAAGCTGTCAAGCGACGGACGGACGGATAGACCGCTGATATAAGGTTTCTCAGTACTTTACTGTTGAAGCCTAAGAGATGGAGACGATGGTAAAGGAGCGAAAATTTGCCTACAAATTAATAAAACTTAAATGCATAAAAGAATCGAATGAGCTTTGAATGAATTAAATGCATGAATGTATGTACATGATATATTAGCGACATTCCAGTATATATACTAGAATCTTCCCTATCTAACAACGTTGCTTTTTAAGTAGGATTCTTCGAATGACATTCTCCAAGTGATGTATTAACTTACAAGAATTTCTTGATGAGCTGTTTTCTCGGGAGTCAATAACAAAGAAACCTGTGAATTGATCAGTCATGCTTGGAGTTCTCAGAAGCACTTATAACAATCTGAAGTGAAGCGCGAGGTTCGTCTGTCACGTACCGATACTAAATTGCATTCCGTTGTATGAACAATGTTTTCGAGCACTACTTTCGGAAATAAAACACTCACTATCTCTCAAAGTATCTTTGCTACAAAAAAGCAATAGCAGGATCTCTCACATTCTAGATTGTACAGAGGAATTCTGCCAGACCTCCCTCCTTCCAATGGAGCTATCATTCCCACATATTCTCGCTCACACACGTGCATGTATTTGTTTTCTTGTTATGAAACCATAGAAACTATGCAAAATTATACTTAATTTTGGTCGTACTCCTCACCACAAAGACAAAACTAAAACTACAGGGTTGTGCACCAAGCAATAGGAGTAGCTGTTAATTTTATAATTGAAGCAACAAATTACAATGTACTAGAAAAAAAGTATTCAGTGATTGAATACATACAGCATTTATTGTTTTAATATTTTGATTAGAAAATATTCATTTTTTTTGTATCAGTACTTTGTATAAGGAATTACAAATTCATTACAATGATAAAATTAAAATGTAATATCCAATATGTTATATACTGTGATTTTCCCATACACCTCGCTGTGGGTGTGTCAACCCCGAAAATCCTCAAGCGCATACCCCACCTTTAAAATTGTTATGGTCAAAAATCTATATGAACCGTGAATAGCCTCACCCCTACACCCTCCTAGTTTTGACTTTACATCCCCCTTAAATTGAATATCCTGGCGGAGTTTCTGGTTATATCGTCTGCCTTCCCCCTCTGACGGGCTCAGGCGTATTTAGGTACTGGGATAGGATGTAGTCATTGATAATACAAGTAGGTTTCAGATAGTTTGCTTTCATCCTAGAAAGATGTTGTACAAAATAAAAACTAGCGCCATGTTACTCACCGGACTGTATGAAAGGACTCGTGTATGCGTATGTCTTGACAGTCAGCTCCTATGACTGCCCTGGACGAGTGTAGGTACTATAGTTATATCACTCTTCTTCTGTGTTGTTGGTAAAAGTTCTCTTCTATATATTGAATCTAACTTTCCCCTTCTAGGGAGCTGAGGAGCCTAAACAACTGTGTGGGTCAGCATTTCTCTTGGGGAGTTGCTGGCCCGCACAGTCTGAGGTTCCTGTTTTCCATTCATACAGCCCGGAAAAGTTTCTGCGCTATTAACATAAATATTGACTGACACTTCATTATTTCTTGTACATAACAAGTTACGTATGTTTGTTTTTATTTAACTTGTTCATGAGTAAGCAGTGTCTTATAAGCATTGTTTGTTTGTTACAATTTTGTAATTCTGGTTCTGCTGATCTTTTATGAGACCCTCTGTGATCCCGAGACATAGTCCTGGGATCGATAGGTATCCCTTACAATATGCGTCAAAAGTTCACAAAATGCATGGTTTGAAGTAACACTCACTGCTAATTGGAAGGAAGTAATCGTCAATGCTAAACCCCTGACCAGTGTGGCCATTGTGTGTCTAAATTAGAAGCATAAAATGCCTGTTATAATAAGTATTTGTTGACAATAACTATTTATTAGCAAAATTAGTAAATATTGTGAAAATTAAATGATTTTGTGAGGTTTTATTCTTCCCAGAAAAGTTATAGTGTGGTTTCGCCAGTAAAAAAAATGTAAAGAATGCTTGATAAATTTGCAGTTATCATCAATAGTCACGAGAATTCAGGAATTTGTTAAATAGTTGAAGGAAACGTTTATAGATTTTTAAAAAAATACACAAAAAAAACAAGAG
>JAGDQP010039152.1:4365-17861 GCA_022664845.1 Lepisma saccharinum | reverse complement strand
TGGAACTGATGAGGATCCATTTCATCTTCTAACCGCAACATTTCTTCCAAGTACAGATGTGCGCAGGATGTACGTATTTGGCATATAGAAGATGCCCAGTTGCATGGAAGTATGGTAACATTTCTCGTATGCAGTGAAGGTGAAGATTCCAGTCTCCAGTTCTTTCGGAACGAATGAAAAGACGCATAATTTCTAGAAGCTGAAAGTACAGGACAAATAACTTAGAAGTGTGGTTTCCTTCTGCAGCGGCGTCCATGAATAACTTAACGTCATTTGCAATTTTTATTAGATTTGAGTGTTGAGCAACTACATCAGTATCGATATCTTCTTCAGTTATCAGAGGAATAGACACATCTCGCAATTAACACACAAACTCCTCAGTGGCGTCTAATTCATTAAATATACATTTTGCAATTGCTAACTGTGTTAAAAAAATGAGCTCGCAAAGCATGAGAATGGCCGGACATCATCTGTGGAATGGAATTACTAGCATACACACAAGACCAAAGTTCTTCAATGCCACTAAATTTCATTATATAAGCAACTACCCCATAAATGATATACTAAGTCTAACAACTACTGAGGGCAATTTACCATAATTTCTACATGCTGCTACAATGTCACATGCCTTAGCATACAAAGATTGATCTAACGTGACTAAGCACGTCTTTTGTTTGTTTCTTTCACATTCTTTGCTGGAAAACATAAGCGCCGAGTATATAACATCCATGTTTGTTGGCTGAAGATTAATGAAAGATAGAACCACTACTTGAGATGTTTGGTAGTTAGTGTTGTTGCTTGTCATCAGTTGCATGAATCCACTCCAGTTCGGGCAAGTTGGTGTCTTCAACCACTTGAGTGTCATCCATGTTACATCGTATAGAAGGTGGGTTTGAGTTTGGGTATTCAGAACACGAAGGTGTCTTATCTTCAATGATTACTTCCTAAAGGCCAACACCTTTGCGTGTCTACGTTAAACGTGGTATCTTCCATTATTCATTGACAGTGCACATTCTTTGAACCCAGATATTGGCTCACAGGCCTGGATGCTTTCTTTAGGAGTAACACACATAATGCCACCCATTGCATGAAAAGTTCCAAACCCATCGACCGTACGAACATTATGGTCAGCGTTATCAAATACAAACTGTTGAAACGCAGAAGGCTTAGGAGGAGTTGGTCCATGTGATGTTGCAGAGTCTTCATGCGTTAGCACTTCCAAGTACGTCACACAAAGTCCCATATGATGTAACATATCAATTAAGTGCCGGGATCCAAACTGTTTGTGCAAATGAACATCAAGTCATAGCTAAATAGTAGAAATAAAAGACCGTGGTCTCACTATACTCCTGATGGCATAACTGATAACGACGCTCTTGGTTTCAGTATCCTGATAATGGGCACGATAGTGCGGAGCAAACAACTCCTTCAGAAATATACTTAGTGATTGTGGAATGTCCTCGCATGAGTTCTTTAAAAAATTATCAGCAGGAGGATATTTGTCCAAGTCGAATGCTTTGGAACGAATGTCTTCTCTGATGAAAGAAGCAGCTGTTCGAATTATATGCAAACGCTCTTCGTCTTGTTTGTTCTTTATCCGCTCAGCATCCCACTTTTCGATTCGATAAGAATTATGTCACCAAATCCCTTCAGGCAGAGTACGGGGGATTTACCTTTCACACATATGATGTAACAACTAATCTGTCTCCTTAGTAGTCAAGAAGTTTTTTTTTAACCACTTATCGGATGTACATTCTGCGTTCTCTGGGAGGAATTCTTTCATTTTTGTTAGTAGTTCTTGAAGGGAGAATTGACACTCTTCACCTTCTTGGATGTATTCACAAACACTCTGCAATGCTTTGGCATTTTCACTGCACAAAGGTCTACCTGTTAAACGAGTGGTGGTTGTTTCATAAACTGACTGAAGCAAGTACGGTGATATCTTACTTCGGCTGCTGGAAGGTTTACCACACTTCCAACTCTGGATGCAACATCCTCTCCCCAGGAATCTCCTCGTTTGGCACATGCATCTAGAATTTGGGATTGCGTTTTCAGACACTGCACATTAGAAACTGACTTCCTTTTGTCACGTGGTGCCTTACTGTCGACAGTCGTGTTGACAAAATAAACAATTTACTTTAAAATCGAATGAACTTCCTTGCAATCTTAGTCTCTTAGCTTCAGGAGGTGATGAACTTTGACTCCTTGTTTATCTCGTAATACTGTTCTACTATAAGCATATACAGCCAAAAATAAACAAATAAAAGAAATCAAAGAAATATAATGGCCAACAATAAAAAAATAACAAATAATACAGCAATAAAAAATGCATTTTTTTTAGATTTCGCCATTTTCTTTTTATACAAATTGGCCACGATATGCACAACTGTTGCCTCGTTGGAACATTTATGTGCTTCCTAGAGTTTCTAACTGTCATTCGCAGTTCTATGCCAATTACGGCAGTGACCAGGCCCTGCACATATTCTTTTCTTAAAACCTATATACAGCAAATTTTAAACAATTCATAAAAAAAAAATCACGTTTTCTCCCGAAATTTTGAGTTTTACTCTTCTCCTTCCACAGATTGGGCTGGATTAGTATAAGTGTTACCTCGTTCGAATGTACGTTTCTTAAGATTTCCAACGATATATAACTCTTGGTCCTGTGTAATAACAGAAGGTTACTAGAGCCGTAAAAGTGAATGTTACCTTATGCATTTTTGTACAGAGAGCTCAGAAAGTAATATTGGTTATCGCTTTTTTCCTCGGCTTGTATTGCACCCATCAGTGTCATTGTTGGCTGTGTTTGAGATAAATATCAAAGACATCCATTGGCGTGGTTTTGTTGATGTACGATAACTGTTAGTGTTGCAAACCTCCCACGATTTCTGAAAATATACATTTTTTATCAAAAATTTCTGCTTTCTTCTTCTTCTTCTTCTTCTACAAATTGGGCACGATGGGCATATATGTTGTTTATTTAGATTCTCTGTCTTTCAAGCTTTCCAACCATATATGATTCATGGCCTTGTGATGACTAGAACGGTGACTAGAGGCATAAACGTGAAGGGTGACGATTTCCAAAAATTCCCTGCCGTCGTCTAAAAATGGCGGACATTTTTCAAAATTGCGGGAAAAGCTACAGTGGGATTTTAGGGGACTTTCAGTATGTTGTTCCTGACACATTCCCCTACTTCCATACCAATTTTCAGCTTGTTACTAATTTGTTCCTTTCTTGGTCGCAAAATGGGCTATCTTTACTGGACTATGTATGCTGGAAACAAGTCGCTCACTCTTGAGAAGTAGCACAAAAATGATATTTCAGCAAGAAATCGTCCAAACAAAATCAGTGTTGTCACCACGAACACTTGATGATGGATGGGTTCTGGCACTCTGCTGCGCAGACCAATGACGTCAACTGATGAAAACAAAACCAAACTGGATTTGGAAAGTACTCTGGTCGTGTTGAAAGATATACAGAACGAAAGCACGCGTATTAGAATACACGTATGTACCGTGGAGACGACAGTTGATTATGCACAAGGGATTGAAGTGTCAGGATATTGTCTCTGCTGTGTAGATTGATGTTGAGTTGCTGAAGGCGTACCGCATCAGATACTTTGCGTATGAAGTTCTTCCAAACTCTGAAACCATACACGTCCAGAGGTTGTATTAACCTAGTTGTGTGCGTAGGTATCGTCATAATGTTGCACTGCCTGTTCAGTGGCATTATTGTTGCCAAGTCGGCTCGATCATAACCCGTCCATGAGTCGACTAACAGTACCGTATGCTCATTGACCTGTGGAAGGAACACCGATTGGAACCACGTCTTAATGATTTGTTTTGTCACTTTCCCAGATGATGATGCACAAATGTATAAGGTTTGTGGGCGGAACATTGTTTGTTGAATCCATGGCCCAAACGTACCATGAAGCTCTTTCAAGACTATGAGCATAGGCGACAGCAACTTTCCACTGGCGGATATAACAGGCTGTATTGTGTAGCTATGTGTGCTGGTAGATATTGCATTCTTGCAGTGATATGCTTCTCACCTCGCAGAGCCAGACAGCGTCCAGAGTGAAACTCCAACGTCAACCTGCTCTTTCTTTCCTTACAGTACCTGCACGTGCATGCCGTACTACATCTGAGCTTGCAATCCTTTATCTATGAGTTCTTTCTACAACTCAACTTGATGTTTTGTGGTGGACAAACACCATGTGCGTGGGTTTTCTCGAGGTCCTCCCGTTTCTTCTCACTTTCTTCATTCCACCAATTCATCCCACCATTATTCATACGGCCTGAGCCATAGTTGCCTAAAGGCCTTAAAATAAATTCAAATTAAAAAAATCAACTTGATGTTCTGATATATATATGCAACCCACTGTACTGTACTGTCTCGCTGGCTGCCTATACACACGGCGTTTGTATCCTTTCTGAGTGTTCTCCCATATTCGTGCATTGAGATGAATCTGCGTCTCTTTCGCATACGGGAGACGTATGCACCCAAAACAAAAACACGTATTTTCCGTTTTCGTTTCTTCTTTCTCCCTGCTCCTTGCCACCCTCTTCGCTCATTTCCGTAGCACATTGTGGCAATGTTGGAAATCCGGAAATGTGTGATTGGTCCATTTCCGTATGTTCTGCTTTCTTCGCATGGGTGCGTCCTACTTCATTGCCTTGCGTCGACTATGGGTAGTATTTCGTACATTTAACCTTTTCCGATATCTCTTCTCGTTCTCGCAATATTCCACACAATCTCATTTTGACCCCATGTTTATGCCCCTATTTGACCCTTTCAATGCGGTTGTTGGCCGATATAAAAAAATACGTGTCGCTTCTTTTTCGATGTTCTCTATGCCTGTGCAATCTTATCACAATCGGCGTGTTACACCTGGGTACCCTTCCTTGTTAGTAACCAAGCTTGGACCTGCAAATTACTGGTTTGATCGTTGTATTTACAGTGGATGGCGTCGGAGCCTGTCACTATGACGTTGCAGCTGATGATTACTTGCAAGCTTTTTACTATTTTGATCCTCAATTTTTGAGTGTGCGGCGTAAAAATTTCTATGATGCCTTTGTGGTTGGTGGACAATCTATTCCACTGAAAATTGCGCTTGTGCCAGATTATAATCTTGGGAGTGTTCCTAGTTAGTGCTACGCCTCGAGCATGAGTATTTATCTGTGTGATTTTAAGTTAATTCTAAGAATATCGGTCTATACAGGTTTAAAAGGTGTATCAAATTGAACAAGTGAAGCCCGCTTAGGGTAACCAAAGTTTCAAAAAAATTCTAGACGATTGGGTTAGAATTCCAAAGTCCTGGGATCGATTCCAGCGGTCGATCATTCTAACTGAGGTTTCCCAAGATTTTTCCTTATCCATACCAGGCAAACGTTGTGATTGTGCTTATAAATATATCCCTGGCCTCCTTTATTCCAACATACTCTCCTAACTCCATTCCGTCTGGATCCTCATATGCCTAAAGGCCTTAAAATAATTTTAAACAAATCCTTCCAGGATTCTTTTACCCCACCCTATCCCGGGAGAGTGTCATGCTTAAACAACATAAATCAATTCACACATGCACACAAATCATACACTGTAGATGTGAATATATCAATATAATATACTGGGTGTCAAGAAAAGTAAGATAACCCCGCTCATTCTTTATTGTCAAATCTCGGTGCTAGAACTTTGGCATAGCATTCCGGAGACCGTGGGTTTGATCCCAGCGGTGGACTATCCTGAGTGAGGTTTCCCAGGGTTTTTCCTCAGTAACACTAGGCAAATGTTGGGATTGCATCTTCATCATAAGCCCTGGCCAACACCTTCCGGAATCCTTTCCCTTTCCTTATCCCAGTCTGATCCTTAGATACCTAAAGGTCATAAATAAAATTCAGATTCATTGTCAATTCAAAGTTCGTAATGTTAATTACTGGGCATGTACATAAAATCCAATTTTAATACATCGTGGTAGAAGAATCTCACAAACAGATGCAGTAATGTTATTTTTAAAAAAATATTTGAAAAAAAAATTAAAATATTTATTTTTATAAAAAAATAGACAATTTGTGTGTGCCAGGTTTGAATTAATTAACCCAATTTTTTTTAAATTAAATTTTTCAGGGTTCGAACTCGCGACCGTTAGCACGAGAGGCTGACACTGTAACCATCAGACCACTGAGACCTGTTTATTTTGATTTCATAACACAGTATGTATTGTAAAATATCGATCTTCTGCGGGCGTCCGTTCTCATAACAAAACAAATATGATATTTTACATGTCAAAACATTGCTTTTATATACTTAAGATAGAAAAAATAAGCGGAGCAAATCAATACGTTTAAATTAAAAAGACTAAAAACATTAAGAGTATCATCAACAATTTAACTTCTTGGCCTCATTGGACACGCTGAATTACATAAACAAAAACAACTTCTAACCATTCAGCTATCTGGTGCCTGACTGAATCCCGCCACCTAATTTCATACCGTCTACACAGTAAATTTTTAATTACCACCCACACTGATTTCTATCCACCCCCTATTGCACTAATACATAGATGTACTGGAACAGAGGGTGGAAGGGAATCAGTGAACGTTGGTAATTAAAGTTACATTTTTGTGCAGACGGTATGGGATTGGGTGGCGGGATCCAATCAGCCGGCAGATACAAGTTGCTGTTGTTTATCTAAGTCAGCGTGTCCGATGAAGACAAGAAGTTAGTTCGTTTATCAAACTCTTACACGTTTTTATTTTTTTAATTAAAACGTATTGATTTGTTCCGCTTATTTTTTCTATCTTAAGTACATAATAGCTATGTTTTGACATGGAAAATATCATTTTTGTTTTGTTATGAGAACGGAGGCCCGCAGAAGATCGATATTTTACAATACATACTGTGTTATCAAATCAAAATAAACAAGTCTCGTTGTTCTGATGGTTACAGTATCGGTCTCTCGTGCCTACGGTCGCGAGTTCGAACTCTGAAAAATCCATTTAAAAAAAGAAAATTGTGTTGATTAGTTCAAATCTGGCAACACAAATGTCTATTTTATTAAAAAAATATTTTAAATTATTTTTCAAATAATATTTTTTTTTCAATAACATTTCTGCTTCTATTTGTGAGTTTCTCCTACCACAATGTATTAAAATTGAATTTAATATATATGTCCTGTAACTAACATTACGCACTTTGAATTGACAATGAATTTGAATTTTATTTATAACCTTTAGGCATCTAAGGCACAGACCGGGAAAGAGAAGGGGAAAAGTTTCGGGAAGGTGTCGGCCAGGTCCTATGTTGAAGATACAATCCCGAAATTTGCCTGGTGTGACTGAGGAAAAAACCTTGAAAATCTGTCAGGATGGTCCACCGCTAGGATGATATACACGGTCTCCCGAATGCTAGGCCAACGTTCTAAAACCGAGAATTGACAATGAAAAATGAGCGGGGTTATCTTACTTTTCTTGACACCCAGTATATTATATTCGTATATTCACATCTACAGTGAATAAATTGTGTATTCACATTTGTGTCCATGTGTGAGTTGATTTATGTAGTTTAGGCATAACACTCGCCCGGGATAGGGTGGGGTAAAAGGATCCTGGAAGGATTTGTTTAAAATTATTTTAAGGCCTTTAGGCATGTGAGAATCAAGCCGGGATGGGATTGGGAGAGTATGTTGGAAGATAGATGGTCAGGGTCTATTTATAAGTACCATCACAACGTTTGTATCGTATGAATGAGGCAAAATCTTGGGAAACCTCAGTTAGAATGGCCGACCGCTGGAATTGATCCCAGGACTTTGGAATGCTAAACCAACGGTCTAGAATTTTTTTGAAACTTTGGTCATAGAAACTTTGGTCAGAAAAGCACTGCATCGGTGCTTCTCTCTGTACAAATATACCTGAGTTTTAATATTTTGTATATAAACGTTTATTAAGGCGAATGCCCGATTTAAAGAATAAACTCTCACACTTCTAACTTTAAGCTATTCTTCGTCACGTATGATTAACTTGAAGAATTATTTATTCCACGTTGATGGACAACAAAAGTTTAATTAATAGAGTTCACTATACGTGGTGCTATTGCTTTTAACAGAAATGTTTAGGATAATTACTACTTCCCTGGTACGATACGCAAATATTCCATATATACTTTATATAAAGTATGTATATATATCGTAATGACCAGCGTGTATAGCGAACACGTGGACATTGTATAAACAATATCATACATGTTTATAGAACAAACATGTGGTTATGCAAGTAAACAAATAATACATACACATTGGAGCAGACGACGGTCAACTCCTCAAACTAACACCAGGTGGAGCAAATAACGGAAGACAGAGGGAGCTGGAGTCAAGTAGAAGAAACAAGAGGAACCACCCCTACATTCACCTTTAAAAAGGACCTGCACAGAGCAAGAGCCATCACTCGTTTCCCCCGGGTGGTCAGCTCCTCTCCTTCAACTGTTCGCAGTTTGCTAAGAAACTGGAACATCCTAGTACGTAGTTTGCTAAGGAACTGGTACTATCCGGCACAGGTAGTTCGCCAAGGAACTGGTACAACCACCTGACACGTAATTCGCTAAGGAATTAGTGTCATCCGCACACGCAGTTCGCCAAGGAATTGGTGTGTACTCTTACCTTAATATTCTCCGTACGCAGCTCGCCAAGGAACTGGTACAACTTCCCGACACGCAGCTTGCTAAGGAACTGGTGTCATCCTATTCTCCATAAACTGATCACTCTTTAATAAGACATCTTTAATCATTTATACTCAGATAACTGTAAACTGTATTCTTCGGGACGGTAATCTTATTAACTTTGTTCTTGTATGTAAATAAAGGGTTGAGGGCTAAAAACCAATCCCGTATATCTTTGACTCTACCAAATCAAAACTAAAGGGAACATTACGATATTATATACTTTATATTTGAATCATCTGACTTATCTAGTCATAATAGGTTTGAACTATGGAATGTTTAAGACCCAGTTCACACATGCGACACTGGAGCCGTGAGGCGACCGCGCGGCAGCCGCACAAAGAGTACAAACATGCTGCGTTTTGTCTGCAAACACTCTGCGGAAAGAAGGCGTTCAAGGACGAATCTCAGTTTAAAGAACTATCACAATGGATGGGCACGTTCGTGCAATAGTGGAAATAATTTTCTTAGATATGAAGTTTCAACTTTCTCTTTTTATTTAAAATGAGAACATGCTGGTTTAAAATAGGATCAGTGGTCTAATTTCCAAACCGATATGTTTTTATTTAAAATGAAATAATGCTGATATTTCATTTGTATAGTGCTCAAATAAAAACAGTTTTAATAATTTTAAGAAACCATATCTTACAGTGCATTTACGAGGAAGAAAATTCGTAGACACTTCCATCCGTATTATTTTTATTCATTGGAATATTCCTAGCATATAGTGAGAATATTGTTCCCGCAAGTGTGGCAATTTTCAAGTTCTGAGGGTATTCTCATGTAGATGGGAGTGACAGTTTATATGGGGAGGGTGTTTGCTGGAGGGTTGGCTGATTTAAACCCAGGTGGTTTGAACCATGTGTTTTTTTCAAACTAACAATAGATTTAACCAATAAATACATACATAAATAAAAAAAAGCAAAAATGCCACAAAGAGTGTGAACTTCATGGTGACGATTTCACATATTAAACCATCTGCGTTAATTTTATATAATTTTCGCATTGTAATCAAGGGGTCCCGGGTTCGAGTTCAGGTGGGGGAGAATCTCTCTCAGGTGCAAATCGAGTACTGGTTCGGATTCCACTTTCAGCTGTAGCTGTAGATCCTGTCCTTCATATCCCTGCTGTTGCATAAGAATATTAAGGAGAAACAAACTTATTTCTATCCATATATAATATAAATAAACAAAGCAAAATATTTAACAAAAAAACTGTTTTAAACCAAAAGATACGTTTTTTCCAACTCTGGTTTGCAACCATTTATTTGTTTAAGTTCAATTTTTTTCCAAGATTATTATTTAAAGGCTGACATTTTTATGTCCCTCTTGGACTCGAACTCTACCACTTCGAAGAACCTGTACTGGCCGATTTTTTTTCTGAGATTAATATCAAGGAAGTTGAAATTTAAAATATACAGAACTGTCATTCTGCCGGTAATATTTTACAGTTGCGAAAGTTGGAGTACGACCTTAGCACATGAACATAAATTACGGGTGTTTGAAATTAAGGTCTTCAGAAAAATATACAGGCCGAAACGGGATGAGATGACTGGAGAATGGAGGAGATTGCATAATGAAGAACTCCACGGAGTGTACGATCACCTGATGTAAGAATAATGAAATCGTGGCGACTAAAATGGGCACAAGTGTAAACCCTGCATCACTGATTAATGATATCACTTTAGACTATCGGGAACTGCAAAACACAAAAACAGTTCAGATGGACTTCACGTTTACTATTCTCCTGAGAATTTTTATATACACAATCTAGCATACATTCAATCTCCGGTATGTAGATACTGAACACTATGATGGTTTCCTTTTAAGTTGTATCGGTACTTATTATTACACAACTTACAACGACAAATCCAACTTTACTCATGGACAATTCTCACGATATTCTATTAATAATGCTTGATGACCTGCAAAGTTCACTAATTTCTAAGTTTAAGTTAACCTCGTGATTACTTGACATGTACGGTGATATATATTTCCAGCAATGTATTCCGAGGGTAAAATATACTTATGACTTCTATGTCATCTTCTGCTACCAATTCTCCTCTATATACGGTTTTGCATGTGTGTGTTCTTGGGAACTAACATTTCGTCCGTCGAGCGGCGCATAGATTCCCGTTCCCCTAAGTAACTCCTACTCAGGCAACGATCCTTAACTGTCTCTGAATCTAAATTCCTCGATAAGAGATTAGAGTGCCCCAGTCCAGGATTTACCTTACGACTGGTGGGGCTACATCGAACCCTGGTCGCACTTATGCAGGGAAAAGATGCGAAACGAAGGGCTTTGCAGCGACCTACGGCAGCAAGTCCTCCTCCAACCGAACTACTCAAAATATTAAGTATTTCCAATAGAGGATCTTACATTGCTTTATTCCTTCTGAGGTCCAGTGACCAACTCTCCGACTACTAAGCGTCCTATCCCACAAATCTCAGCACCTAATTAGATTTGGAGTAATGAACTCGTGAACCAATAGACAAGATCATAATATTATCGTCATCGAAGCTTCTTCTTTGTTATTACAACACTGTACATAACATTTTTATATCCTCAAGTCGCTTTCTGTAACGTTAACTTCATATGATTTCCGGCAATCCTAAAGCGCTATCATCTTACGGTCACCGAAGTAACTTTATTTGTACTTCCGCAGTAGTATAAACTGCAATTGCATATTGTCACTTCTCGAACTGTTTGAAATTAAATTAAAATATTCAAAATTGTATTTACAAACTGAAGCTTTTTATAACTTTTGCAAGAATGAACTGAAAATTCATCAATCAATAATCCGAATCAATCCGAAAAATATGTAATGGAAAATTTAAAAGTTTTATGTGGGCAAATAGGCTATTGAAATTAAGTATGTATTCTGTCACACTACATAGCATAAGACATTTCAACAAGTATATCCATTAAGTAATAAGTATGCCATTTTTTTCATTTGTTAATAGTAATGGAAATCGCTAGTTTTATTTTTTCATACACCATAATAACTTGGCATGGAAATTGAGCAGTGAGTTCACAGACTGATTTTAATGATCTGTGAATGAGATACGCCTTGGTTTGTGCCCTATTATTTTTTTAAATTTAAGACACCTTTCTGAGTAGGAAAATATGAATTCGTTCTGTTGGTTTTGAGAATATGTCCTTTCCATAAAAGAATATCCAAAATTTTATTTAAGGCGACAATTGTTTGTTTTGATATCGGAAAAAGTTGGAATAGATAAATAAACTTACTTCTATAAAAACATTCACAAATCTACACCGTGAAATCAAATGTTGAAAACTATATTGAAATTTTTTGACTATCCTGTATCAATTTTCCAATAAGAATTTTTTCATTGACATGAATCGTTTCCTAAATACTGGCTCTCCAGGTTACTCCCAGAATTGTCAGTGTACCAACCAGGTAAGATAAGCTGTTAAAGTTTTCCATGCTTTTATCAATTAATAGTAATTATGTTTTAGTTTCATTTAAAGTAAGGCCGATGTGATGTAATAACTTGAAACACTGCGGAAACTTCCTGCTGATTTTTAGCTACGTACGTGATATCGTTAACATATTCTAACATTTTGAAATTAGCACCATTATAAAGTAAACCGTGGAGCTTATCTTCTAAACTATTTACGATAGTACTGAGAAAAATTGTGGCGATTGACTTGTGATTTCATTGTTCTGTGAGGAAGAATATTGTTGATAATGTTTATAAGGAGTTCAGGAAAGTTCAATTTTGTCAAAACAGCTATAAATACTCGTAGCGCATAGCGTCGAATGTATTATTTAAGTCCAAGCAAAGCACCCCAAATTGCATTTATTTTTATTTGCTAGCTGAAGGGCGTCTCGTAATTCTGTTAACAGATCGATGATGGTGTTGAGTGTCGCTGCTGCACCACCTTGGTTTTCATTTAAGATATGCGGGAGAACATTGATCACTGCATTATTTAAGAGTTTGGTATATATTTTATATAGAGTAGTAGCATTATTGGTAACTTTCGGAAGTAAAATCCTTTGAGATTGAGGAAAATTTTGTTCCATATAACCTTGATTTTTCATTTCATTGAGAATATTAACGAGCCAAGGGTTAATTATAGTACGGAATTTTTTATAGATAGGTATGGAGAGGACGTCAAATCCACCTGACGATTCAGACCTAAGGCCATCACTAGCTGTTTCCACTTCCAGTAAAGAAATATCCTGTTTGAGCTCCTCGTTTTGTGAGTGCGTTACTTTATTAGCATTCCTAATGTTAATGTTTGTAACAAGGGGATGAGGATGATTGCTAGTATTTCCAAAATATTTTTATGTTGTTCGTATATATATCTGTATATATTTTCATCTGTAAAACTTTGACCAAGTTTGTTAATGTATCTATTAATAAATTTTTCACACTTTTACTGGCGTTCTTCAAAAACTTGTGAATACGTTGTTTTTTTCATCTATCCTTATTTTTAAATCGACTACGGACATTTGTACACTTCGCATAAAAAAATGGCGACAGCAAACGCCGTGCAGCTAGGCAACCCAAATGACACTATTTTATCCCAAAATCATGTCTAGTAAACAGACCCCTCTTTCTCCTTCCTTCGTCTTGCCCATATTAAAAACAGCAAACATCATGAGGCCGTTTATTTTTAGCAAATAGACATGTATTAGTATCAATAAAATGAAAGAATAAAAGCGAGACGAATCAATATACATAAGTTGATGGAGGGAAAAATTGAAACATACAATGAAACATTGAAACCGATGGATGTCTATTAGACAGAGACAGAGA
>JAGDQP010039151.1:0-17861 GCA_022664845.1 Lepisma saccharinum | reverse complement strand
TTGAATATGCATAGGTAGGATGCCAGCTTCTTCCAATAACGCATGCATTGGAGATTTATTCGGCTGTGAAAATATAAGTTTTAAGGCTTGATACTAATATCGGAGAAGCTTTTATTTAATCCACTGGGGAGAGGTAGAAAATATGATGCCACCATATGCTATCTGTGTTTCATAGCATTGTGTGTAGATACGAAGAAGAAGAGAGGGATGAGATTTCCGACCAAGGATTTCCGACCAAGACTTCGTATTAGTTGTAAGGTGGATATGACTTTCTGGTCAAGATGACGCAAGTGTTCTTTCCATGTAAGTTTAACATCCAAATAAACTCCCAAGCATTTGATATAAGGAACGTAATCAAGACGATGGTTTTCAATACGGATAGCAGGCAAATTATACAGACGGCGAAGTGTGAAACACATTGCATGAGTTTTGTGCCAATTTACTGATAAACCATTTGAAGAGCACCATGTAGAAAGAGATGAAAGGGCATTATTCATAGTAGTCTGTGCTGCACGTAAATCCGAAGTAACAATATAAAGGATATCATCAGCATATTGGGATATCCGGACTTGAGTACAAATAAATTTTTGTAACTCCAGAGTATAGATAGAAAACAGAATGTTTGATAATTCATAATTTATTTCTTCTGCATAGACTTACAATGCTGAGGCTGTGCCTCGAGTAAGTATTGCATGCGTCATTACAAAATAAATTCTACATATCATTTAAGAAATCCTCTACACAATAGTAACATTTGCTCTTAAGGAATGTACAAAGTTCAGATTTAAATCTATTAAGATTTGGTATACATTTAATTTTAACTTTGATCCCTGCGCCAAACCACGACTCGTGACTCGGGGAAGGATTAAATGTGCACCCACTTTCAGAAAGAGTCGTCGGTTAACATATAGATTGTAAATGATACGACGAAAAATATTGTATTTAGACATAAACAAGATAAGGCGATCTAAGAGTACGGAATCATATGCTAAGGTGAGGTCAATGCTAACTGCTAAGACATAAGAGCGTGTTTTATAGGCAGTCCAGATATCAATGATAAAAGGACTAAGGGAATCCAAAGTATTGTGGTTTTTGCGAAATCCCCTGACAGAGGGAGGAAACAGACGATAATGTTCAACCCACCATTGTAAACGATTAAGAACTAAATGTTCGAAGGTCTTCGTCAAACAGCTAAGTAGAGTGATAGGACTGTAACTTGTAGCACTACCAGCTGGTTTTAATGGTTTGCGAACTGGAAGAACAATATGATCTTTCCAAGCATGAGGAATATAGCAAGTTTTGTTAAACAGATAAAGCATAGCATGTAACCCTGCGAGAGGAAGATGTCGTAAATGTGCATAACGTATATTATCGATTCCAGGACTAGTATCAGGAGTATGTTGTAAGGCAGTTTGTAATTCTGCTACTGTAAAAGTATGATTAATGTTTGAATCTTGAGGAGATGCAAAAAGTGGAAGAAGAGGGGCCGTATCCTGGCACACAGCATACGGGGCAAGAGTACAATGAAATTAATCAACCCATGGAGCTTGTGGATCCAATCCGAAATGAAGCGGTAAAGTGGAGTGAATTTTTGCGCGAATATACTGCCATAAGCGAGGTGTCGGAATAGCATAAGGTAAGTTAGGGCAGAGTATCATATAAATGGAGCCATAATTCAGTACTAGGAATAGTATCGGGTGGAATGTACAAATTCAGGAAATGAAATTTGGAACAGGAAGTGCCTTGCGATTGTAAATGAGGGAGCTCTGCTGGGGTAGGAAAAGTAAAGTGTATGTACATAAAAGACGTATGAATACCTACTGGAATACCTCCATAATTATCGGCAAGGCGATGTTGTTCATGAAAAGTATAGCCAGGAATATTAATTGGAAAATCCCGGAAATTCCAGGTTTCTTGGAGAAAAATGAAATGCGGGTGGTAAATATGTGCAAGTAAGCGTAATGACCAGAGTTTATTAGTGATAGAACGGACGTTCCATTCTAACAAGCGGAGTGGAAAATACATTAGATTATTCCTTAAAAAGCGTAGAAATTTTTGTTTTAAGATGATCAACAGTAGTAGGATCGATTTTAGAAACCCAAGTGTCGATAATTTGTAATAGAACATGATGCATTTTTGAAGTTGAAGAATCAGTAGTTTCGTGATTTATGGGATCCGTGATGGATGAGAAAGTAGAATTTGACATAGAGGAGTGTGGAATGGGTGTGATGCGCTGGAGACGGGTCCTAGTTATTTTTGGGACTGGGAGTGAAGTCATTCTAGTAGGAGAAGCAGATTGTTGAGAATTGAGAGGTACAGGACGGTGAGAAGGCCGTAAGGGCCTTGAGAAGACGGGAGAAGTTTTAGGCGAATTATCCATATGTCTTTTCGCCGTAAAGTATTAATGAGATGGTAAATTTGAAGGAACATCGTACGGTTGCTCCAATTGCGTTGAGGCAGGAGATTAAACTGCTGCCGAAAAAGTAATAGGAAGTGACGGAGTAACGAAGGTAGACGAGTGTGGAAGTGGAGTACGTGAAGCTAAGGAAATCCTACTACTGTGAGACTGAGAAGTATATTTCGGCACTAGCTTATTTGCCTCATGATAAGAGGTACCGTTGATGGCTACCAAATTGAGAATTTTCTTTTGTCTTTCCCTTTTAGGGCATTTTTTTTTTCGTCAGCCGGATGGGGTTGGCGACAGTGTATGCAAAACAAAGGGTTAGTACATGCATCTTCTGCGTGGTTTTCAACACACTTTTTACAAGTATTAGTGTTCGATCTACAGTTTCTTTGAACATGGCAGTAGCGATAGCAGCCATTAAGACATTGGCGGATCGGAGGTATGTACGGGGAGATTGTTCGGTGAAGGAAATAAAGAAAGCAATCCGGAGGAAGTA
Source organism: Lepisma saccharinum (assembly GCA_022664845.1). Taxonomy (NCBI): domain Eukaryota; kingdom Metazoa; phylum Arthropoda; class Insecta; order Zygentoma; family Lepismatidae; genus Lepisma; species Lepisma saccharinum. The sequence continues at coordinate 14,961 of JAGDQP010039151.1, read as the reverse complement.
CCTGTTGATTAAAAGTGACAACTGTCTCCGTCGGGTGTTTGGTGCCATCCGCAAGATTACGATGTAATCGTCTAACATGCAGGACCTGAGCAGAACAACGGATGTCGCGTATAATGTCTTCAGGTGTGACATCAATAGATACATGTTTTATGACACCGTGTGTGGATAGCAAAACTAAGAATGTAAGCCTGCCAACGTTGTTCGGCAAGGAGAGGATGGTGTAAAAACTCATTTGCGGTGAGACCAGTATCGAAAGTAAGTTTTAGGAGAGATTTCTCCACAAAGTCAAAACATTTTAATCCGGAGATGTTACGTGCAAAAAGCAATTTCGAAATAGTCATAGGATGTGGACGACCATGATTTGGTTCCTCATGCAGTTTAACATGTAACACATATGGAGCTAGGTGGTGAGGTTCATTATGATATACTGTAGTAAAGTGTTCAAGTAGTATAAGCGTGCAATAATTACAATTTCCCGGGGGGTTGCAGTAGCGGCTATGGCCTCCCCCCTTAGGATTTTCATACACCATGTTTGAATTTGCGTCCTCTGCTATTTTTAGGAGTTTGTAGAACATGCGGTAGAAGGAGGGTGTAGTAATACATGAAATGTATATTTTTATAGACTGAATATCTTAAATGTTTAGTAATAGCGATTTATTTACTGTGTTTAATTGCATCAATATGATAAATAATTAAGGTTCAATATGGTACCACCTTTTTGTCCATACAGTGTATACTCTATGCATTGGTTAATAGTATCAAACGTGAAATAGTCAATAATCAATTTCTTATCAAGTTTTCAGTCATTTGATGTACATATTGCCTTCAACATCTTATATTTTCATTGTTTTAATCAAGCAATCACTTGTATTTAATTTTTATTTTATAATTCAGATAAATGTCGATTATTTTATGAACACCCTATAGCAACCAATCATTAGCAATTTATATTGTTATATTATCTTGCCGTAAGGTGAATTCGATAACAAATCAAGAAGACATACGCTAGATATGCCGAAATCGTCCGTCAGGATGACAGACACTAAGGGTCGAAGCCGGCTGTCTTTCTCAGTGCTGCTTCCAATACCACAACGCCAGTATTGAACGATACCTGATTTAAGTGTTTGGAAAGAAGCTAAATGAAGGCAAAACAAGTCAGAGATGCAGAAAAACTTTTTTCCTTACTCTTTCCTTCTTCCTCTGGAAATTTTAAGACGAAACAAGGCGTCTGTTTTCTCCCTCCTCTTTCTAATAAATGGATGGGGTAATTAATCATTAAATAGTAGTGGTGTGGGTTTTTGTCCCAGCCACCCTCACCGAAATTCAAACATCTGGTGCAAAATTGACATTTGCAGGCAGTTATTTTGACAAAACTGACATCTTTCCCACATAAAACTTCACCTTTGGGCCTCGGGTTTAACCCGTTCACCTAACAGAGGATGGAGAAGTTCTATGGTCCTGGGAACCGGAAGTTTGGTTGTGCCGACTGAGGAGGGTGGAGACAGTGTGTCTGAACAGACGTTAATTGTTGCAGCGCCATCTGTTGTGGCATGCGCCAGATATTGTTTTAATTTTCGCAGTGCCAGAGAAGATTTAGAGAAGTGAAAACCTTCTCCGTCGAGGTAAGAAAAAATGCATGTTAACTCTCCCTGAATAAGCAGACACGGGGCGACATTAGTTCGAAAACAGTAGAAGTAAGGTTTGATACGAAATAAGAGAACCATATTTCATAGTTAGGATAAATATTCAAAGATAATCTATCTAACGATAGCTTTATATAAGAAATTACCTATACATAATATCAATATGTCTAATTGTAAATATCAATATAGATATATACGAGGTTATATTGATATTGTATGTATAAACAGACAATGCTAAGACAACGAAACTGTCTTATCGGTATACTTTACCATTATAGATAATTGAGCATTATGTAATGGAATTGCTGTGTTATGTTTTGACACCTGTATAAGGAGAATTTGCTCTAATACTAGCATCTTTTATGAATAATTTCTACTCCAGATGTGTGATTATTCTACATAAGAAGTGTTTTTGCTTGTTTTCACACCTCTATTTGTATAAATGAATGAGATTTTAATTCTTAAGACGATGAAATATACATAATTTACATGTAGAACAGTGCGACTTGAACCAATGTAAATCGAAATTACTGCATTAGTATCAATTTTGGAATAATTTGAACACTAGAAGTGCATTTATTGTGCACAAAGAAGCGTATGATATGTGATTAATGCGTTTGTAAGCAAAAGTTATCCTAATATTTTACTTTTGAGATATTTCTTAAGATTTTAAAGTCGAAATTACTACAATATCGATATTTGTGAGCTAGTTAGCGCACCAAAAGTGTACAAAGAAGTGTATTTCATGTGTACAAATCTATTTTAACTTGAAATATCAGGTATATATTGCCTCAGAGGGCATGCAAAAACTATGTAAAAGAATTATAGACGCTACTTTTAAGAGAATCTACCTTAATACAGGGTGATTATTCCTTTGAATAGCATACGAGATGCATTTTAACCAGATTTGAAATCTGAATTTAGCTTAATACCGGGTGTTTATTGTTTTATACAATGGAAAACCTGTATAACACCCCTTCCGACCCTACATGTTTAACTAGAACTTAACCGATTAGCAACTGTTTTGAAGCCTATTTGCTGCTTCACATGGGTATTCATTGGCGTTTTTAGGAGAAAATACCTCTTTTAAAATAGGAAAAGAATGATTTAAACATCAAACTATCACTTCGGAGAACGTATTTAACAGATAATTTAACTAGAAATGAGTTTTTTGCATTGTATCTTACCCTTGGAAAGAATTATTTGGTGGTAATCTATAGGACAAACCTGATTTTGATGTGTCTAAAGTAGACTTTTCAGATGAAATTGCAACTATTTCGGTGTTTGTTATCAGGAAGGGACTTCTTCCAGTCAATATATGGGGAGAAAAGTGGGATTTGAAGTAGAAAGAAGTTTAATAAAACACGAAAGGGACTAATTGATGTGAAACCTAGGGAATGAAGTCATCTTATTTACCGATACGCTCTGTGAAAGAGATATTCGAGCATGATTTTAAGCAGAAAACTAGTCTTTGAGGTACTTTTGAAACCCGAAAATACGAGAGTAACGCCATATTAGATGTTAGCTGTTACAAAACAAGATGTTGAATATGAAAATGGCGGCACCAAAGCAGACGATTACCCGAATTTGACCATGTGCAATACAATTTTGTTAATATAGAGCATTGAAATAGGTATTTCAACACAAATATTAGAGAAACACACTATATCTTCACGAAAAATATGGTATGAAGGACTCATTGTTTCGATTTTCTCGCGTGAGGGACTGTTCAGAATGGAGTGTAGACATTATTTTACTTGTACACTTTGCATATTAATTGGGAAATCAAGTCTGGTAAATCAAAATTACCTATATTATGCGCTTTATTAATACAAAGAGAGGTCCTAAGAACCATATTTCGTCAATATGTAACAAGAAAGATGTCATTTAAACTAGGTTGAACGCGTATTTGAAGGCGAAAAGCGTGGATTTACATAATACCGACTACTTTGAAACAATATATAACGAGAAAACTCACATCTGAAGTTGCTTGAACATGATTTTAGATATCATCTACTCTTTTTAAGTTGTATTTTTATGAGTATATAACAATTTTGCATGTACGTTATGGTTGAAAAGACTGTTTGGTTAAGTAGAGAAGTAGTACTTGAAGTAAATTGAATCAAATGAAAGCTAGAAAGAACTGATTATAGTCAAAGGAGTGTTTGGAACTACATTTACTCGTAATATAAGAAGAAAATGAGACTGCTATTGGACTGCTTCTTGTCTCAATTCAAGTGATTGACATCTCAGAATTACAATGTACTCTCTTTATACGACACGGATTGATAAAACAATCTTTCCTGAGACCATGTAGGTGGACTAAGAGAGTTCTGTTGAACATAATAATGAATTAAACTGGGTACAGCCTTCATATTTAGTTTTTGTAAGGTAGATAAAGACAAATGGACTTGGTAATAAGAAATTATAATTACTTACTTTTATATTTTTCCCTGGCAGAATCTTAGGTAGTATAATTTAAGAATATTTCCTAAGTTTACGGCACTTGACTGAAGGAAGAACATTTCCCGCATATGCCAACTTTTGCAGAACCCCGTCAGAAACACACACAAACACACACACTAAGAAACTAGCACTGCACACCGGAAGTCCATGCCTTGCTTTCACAGCCTGCAACCATATGTTTACTTGAAACAGGAAGAGTAGGAGACAGGTGGGGGAAAGAGTCTGTGAGAGAATATCACAGCCAGCTGGCATTGCTGAACAAGCAGTGTTGTCATCTTACACTTAACAGTGTTTCCATCTTAAAATAATTTAATAAGTTATTCTTTACCATTTGTATGGTAATTCAACAACGACAACAATAGTTGCCAACTTATACCAAACTTTTAAGTGTTGCCAACCATGGATTATTTTAATAAAATGATATCAACTAGTTTTCTTATTGTCTGATATGTTCGGATGTTAGAGTACATTTCCAAAAGCAAAGTATCTTACTAGTATTGTTAGGTTGCATATCTCACAGGATACGAACTGCAAAAGGAGTATCCAAAGCTGAACTTAGTGACTATAAAACTTTTAAAAGTGTTAATACACTCGTCTCGTGCTCCAGTAGGCTCTATGAATAAAATAGCATTTTTGTAGAGTTGTAACAAGAACTAAGCAAACAAACACTACCATACTAGGTAATGACATCATTTGAATTTAAATAATCTGATTGGTTGATGAAGTCAATAAATTGCCATGATTCGATTGTGACTTAGTCTGCTGCAGCTGAATCAGGAAACAATGGCTAGCTGTGAGTGTACTTTTGCCAAGGTGGCTGTCGACTGTGTGCTGTCAAGTCTTAAAGAATGGACACCTTGCTTTAGTATAATTTGTGATGAGTGCTTTCACGATATTTCCTTTGACTTTGAGCATGAGTGTGTAGAGTTAAGAAAGGAAATTACTCTACTTCTTATGGTTGATGTATTAACAACTCCCTTGATTTGTGATCAGATATACCAGAAATTTGTTGAATCCCACACTGATTCTATTGATATACTGCATAAATTTCTTACGACTTACAAGAAAATGGTGACAGATTCTGAATCTAAGGACAGAATCCGCTTAATCTTATGGGTGAAAGATACATTGCATCCACGGACTTGTACCAACAAAGATTTTCACTACTTCTAACTTTGAATATACACAAGGACTGGTATTTGTATAGGAAATAAAACAATTGATTTGTACTAACAAGGAACTTTTTATTTGTGCATAAGTAAGATACATACAGACTCAAACATTTTCCAAGTGATACAAAAGTGTTGTGACTACAAACTATTGAACAGTGATGCTTTTCCAGACATGTTATACAAAGAATGTTCAAATAAAAAAAACTTGTATAAATTATTGTGTTTAAAGACAACTAATACGAAATAGTGATACATAAAATGAAATCATAGTAAATACATTTCTTGTACAATGAAAAGGATATTATAATAAAAAGTTAACAAGAATTCTAATTTGCATTCTTATTCCAATCTCCTCTAACAAATTTACCTTACAAGACAATATTTTACATAAGTATTAAATAAAAATTAGAAAAGTATTTGTCCTTTCAAAAAATGGCAAAGAAAATTTTGTTATTTTGTTTCACAAAAAAAATTCGTAACAAAAGTATTTGTCTTTTCAAAATATTAGTAAGAAAAAAGTTTGCAACAAAAAGTTTAAAAAAAATGTATGTAACAAAAAATTTGGAACAAAAATTTTAGTTTTTGATTTATAAAGAAGTTTTCTTAAGAAAAAATTTAGTTTGCAACTTTGCATCAAAAATTTTTTTTCAGATTTTCCTTTAAGAATATTTGGTTATCTATCAACTTACATTTTGTAACTTGTACGAAAATTATTCACTGCAATATCCATAGGGAAGAGTAGAATAATCTTCCTTGTTTGAGGGGTTAAGCTTCCTTCGCTTATTATTGACCATTTGATGCGTTTTGTACTGTCCTTTGGAAACAATTTTGTATCCTGCTTTGCGCAAGATATTGTTATTACTTAAGATTAGACGACGACTATCATCCTTTTCAGTGACCAAATTGTAATAGTGCTCGTAATTTATTTGCTCTTTCGCTCGATAATTCAAAGTTATACCACGAACTTTGTAAACGTAATTAATTTCGCCAGTAACAAGATTACTCATATCATAACAATAATTTTTTGCACCCAATCCAACGAAACTTTGCATTTCCCACCCATCTTTTATTTCATTAATCAATTCTCCTAGGTAATGCCCAGTAGGTAGTAATAATGGCTCATCTTTTTTCTGGACGTATAATAACTGAATCTGTGTCACAATATATGAGACGTTCTATACCTACAGTGTCCAGTAATTCATGTAAACGAATCCTAGCCCACGAGGATATGAAAGCTGCTACTCCTACATTGGTAAAAGCGTGAGGTGAATTCTCATTTTCAAAATCTTTATACGTTATTTGTAATTTGTTTTGTCATAGGAATCACATGTTGAACTTCCAAATGATCCGAACGTAAGATTTCCAAAAAGCTTTTTCGATCACTAACAATGCGAGTTTGTGGAAGGTCGCATCTTTGTACCCATTTTCCAAATAAGGCATTTAAAAATATTTTTGAAATGTCTCAACCCGGCATTATATTGGATCTTATCATATAGAAGTAAAATACCTTCATGCTGCTGATAATCATGAATATATTGTTGCTTCTCCTCTTCCTTAGTACAATTATCAGGAAATCCACTGGCTTCCTGTTTCATTTTTAGGAAACTAGCGACATACGGTTTGAAGAGTTCCTAAGTCATTTGCATTTCCCAGATTTCGTATGTTTTAAGAATAACATAAAATTTCTCCAACGCCACATGTAGTTCGGGAGTACAAAATACTCCCTTGATTACACGTTCTTCTTCATTATGAGTACATTCTCCATTATTCAAGTCCACCATACAGGACCTACACAAAATAAAGACGAGACGTTTATGTGCATTATATGGCAAAATGGGTATAGCAAGGTTTTTAGGAGCAAGTACTTTGCAGTGAACCAGACCATGGACACTAGCTGGATCAGGCATGTTTTTGCCTTTATGAAATTTAGTTTTTCCCGTTGGCATAGGCTTCTTAGACATCACAAACGGATAAAGGGAGGTTACATCCAGATGTGTTACTTTGTATAACACATTTTTTATTTTTAATGTCACAGTGTTTCCAGCTTTTATTCCCATGTAACAAATTATTTTTTTTTGATCAATTGATATTAATTTTAAGTTAGCAACCTGTAAACTCGTAATTATTGCACAGTTATACTACTAGTAATGTGCAGTGTTGCCTTGACAGTGTTGCAGATTTGCAGTTATTTCATTACTTAGTTATTTCTCCATACTTAGTTATTTCATCATTACTTAGTTATTTCCCTTATACATTTTTAGATATGTCGGAGATTATATGTGTAATGGTATTGTTTGAATAACGATAGGTTACATAATTAAAGATGAAGTTACTGCACATCTGTTTTGCGCATTTCTCATTCCCCCTCATGCTTTACCCCTCCCTCTTGATACCCTTGTATGTTAGTTTTCGTTCGCGTCCGCGCTCAAATAATATATCTAGCACTCCATGCTTTAATTCGTCTGTTTGCAGCTGAGTCTCGAGGTGCAAAGATCTGCTTTCGTCTGTGAAAATCTCCGGTCTAGCTTCGTATTATATTGAAAGCTGGTGGTGTTTTTTCCTGCGGAATTCGATTTTGTGTGTATAAACAGTACCATTTGTTTTGTGTTCTTGTTAAAAGACAGTTCATTTCAAGCGATGGAAAAACCGATTGATGCTTTGCTTGCTGCCCAAGAAATTCAAGGCTATCACGAACCGATCGTGTACTTGAATGTTGGAATAATTTTTGCTACTACACGCTGTTAGGGTTTCGTCCAACAAAACATGATTCCGGCATGTTGCTTCACTACTTGCTGTACTATTATTATAATGATGAAGAAGCTGTCTTAGAAAACTGTGTGACTGGCCAAGACATTATTGATCTTGGACATTATGGATTTTTCGGAACTGTAGAAAGTAAAGACTTGGCGTGAATTTTTTTTGTGAGATATTCACCGAAACTTACGGAATGATCCCACAAGATGCAGTTGACTTTTTCAACTTAGATACATGGTCTAGAGGCGATGCTGCTATGGAAGTGGATAATGATGACTCTAGCATGGTTAGCAGTTGTAATACGCATGTATTGGAGGGTGATGAAACTAGTATGGATGTAGACAATGAAGTTACCACAGAAGAGGATTTCAGTGATCTTGGTGGTGGTATGCTTAATATTAATGTTCAACAGTGGATAAAGGACAATAACATGCTTATGATGTATGGTGCAGGACAAACTAGTGATTTTGAGATTGTTAGTGAATGTGAAAAAAACTATCCTAACTTTGGGTTTCAGGGACGTCAAATTACCATTAAGTCAGTAGTAAAGTCAATTCCTAACCCAGAGGACTATGTCAACAGTTTAATTTTGCTATGGATCATTTACTTAAAGATGTCGACCCCGACCACGACAAAATTTTTTTCTTAGAAAATTTTTTGTTACGAAACTTTTTATTACAAATTTTTTCTTAAGGATTTTTCTTACTAAAACTTTTTCTTACAAAGTTTTTTCTTATGAACTTTTTAAAAACTTTGTGTTGCAAACTTTTTTCATAGAAACTTTTTTCTTACTAAAACGTTTTGTTCCAAATGTTTTTTGGAAACTTTTTTGTTACAATCTTTTTTTCTTACTAATATTTTGAAAAGACAAATACTTTTGTTACGAATCTTTTTGTGAAACAAAATAACAAAATTTTCTTTGCCATTTTTTGAAAGGACAAATACTTTTCTAATTTTTATTTAATACTTATGTAAAATATTGTCTTGTAAGGTAAATTTGTTAAAGGAGATTAGAATAAGAATGCAAATTAGAATTCTTGTTAACTTTTTATTATAATATCCTTTTCATTGTACAAGAAATGTATTTACTATGATTTCATTTTATGTATCACTATTTCGTATTAGTTGTCTTTAAACACAATAATTTATACAAGTTTTTTTTATTTGAACATTCTTTGTATAACATGTCTGGAAAAGCATCACTGTTCAATAGTTTGTAGTCACAACACTTTTGTATCACTTGGAAAATGTTTGAGTCTGTATGTATCTTACTTATGCACAAATAAAAAGTTCCATGTTAGTACAAATCAATTGTTTTATTTCCTATACAAATACCAGTCCTTGTGTATATTCAAAGTTAGAAGTAGTGAAAATCTTTGTTGGTACAAGTCCGTGGATGCAATGTATCTTTCACCCATAAGATTAAGCGGATTCTGTCCTTAGATTCAGAATCTGTCACCATTTTCTTGTAAGTCGTAAGAAATTTATGCAGTATATCAATAGAATCAGTGTGGGATTCAACAAATTTCTGGTATATCTGATCACAAATCAAGGGAGTTGTTAATACATCAACCATACGAAGTAGAGTAATTTCCTTTCTTAACTCTACACACTCATGCTCAAAGTCAAAGGAAATATCGTGAAAGCACTCATCACAAATTATACTAAAGCAAGGTGTCCATTCTTTAAGACTTGACAGCACACAGTCGACAGCCACCTTGGCAAAAGTACACTCACAGCTAGCCATTGTTTCCTGATTCAGCTGCAGCAGACTAAGTCACAATCGAATCATGGCAATTTATTGACTTCATCAACCAATCAGATTATTTAAATTCAAATGATGTCATTACCTAGTATGGTAGTGTTTGTTTGCTTAGTTCTTGTTACAACTCTACAAAAATGCTATTTTATCCATAGAGCCTACTGGAGCACGAGACGAGCGTATTAATACTTTTAAAAGCTCTGTAATCACTACGTTCAGTTTTGGATACTCCTTTTGCAGATCGTATCCTATGAGGTATGCAATCTAACAATACTAGTAAGAGACTTTGCTTTAGAAAATGTAGTCTAAAAATCCAAGCATATCAGACAATATGAAAACTAGGTGATATCATTTTATTAAAATAATCAATGGTTGGCAACACTTAAAAAGTTTGCTATAAGATGGCAACTATTGTTGTCGTTGTTGAATTACTATACAAATGGTAACGAATAAATTGTTAAATTATTTTAAGATGGAAACACTGTTAAGTGTAAGATGACAACACTGCTTTTTCAGCAATGCCAGCTGGCTGTGATATTCTCTCACAGACTCTTTCCCCCACCTGTCTCCTACTCTTCCTGTTTCAAGTTTCCGGTGTGCAGTGCTAGTTTCTTAGAGCTAGTTTTTCATTGTCTGGTTAAAGTACAGGTTAGCTAGTAACTAACAGTTAAACTCTAACTGGTGGTTTACCCGTTTTTCAATGTCTAGTTAATGCATAACCAACAGTTAAACTGAGCAAACTGGTAGTTAAATTAACCCGTACTTCTACCTCCAGTTAACGCGCGAACTGGAGGTTTAAAAAAAGTTTTGCAATTGCCACCTGTGAAAGATGTTGCATATGATTTCAGATTCATTCTCTCCCGATGAAGAGGATGATAGAATTGTATTAGAACACAAAGAAAACATCACAGTTCTTCTACCCAACTTTTAAACATTTTTTATTTTTGTTAAATTCAGATTCAGTTAGGTGCGTTACAAAAAATTTTGTTTTGTGCTGGCTGGGACATGAAGTCAGTTTGTGTTTGCACTCCCTCAAAATGTAAAAGTTACAAGAATGATGGAAGTGTGTGGTGTTGAAACGCGATGTTTACTTTTGGAGCTCCAAAAATGTAAAATTTACAGAAGAAATGTAATATTTTCAATTTGTGTGTAAGCATTGAAACGGAAAATATAACGAAGGTTGTAGTGATGCAAATGTGAAAAAGCAAAAACAGTGTCTGGGAGTTTATTTGATTTCGAGTTCAGAGTGCACATTGAGTGAATGTTAAAAGGCAGGTGCATTGTGCATAATGAAAACATGTTGTAAGGTAATATTAACTGCCTTTACTACTCGACATGTGTCCGTGATTTTTTTATCAAAATACGTGTCATTCATAACATGAAGTATGAATATTAAATGGGTCGTTAGTTTTCTTGCCCATACCGTCATATTTGTATGTGTTGATCAACACGAGTGCTTATTTAACAAAATAATAATAACACATGATATTTAGGAACGCTTTTTGGATTTCTAGTTGTAGCTAGATGTTATGTGTGAATTATTTACAAAGGATGAGTGGTGCTGAACGTATACATGTATCAGTAGTTGACGGAAGCTGTGATCTCGAAAGTAAAGAGTATCCATGATTGTGAGACAAACTCATAATATTCCCCAAACGATAATGATAATAGGAAAACGATCATCTTTACTTGATGACTGCCAGCTTCCTCAAGTTATTGACCCATGTGTACAAACTATACCACTCATTCCCTTGCAAATAATTATTACTGACGCTTCTATAAACTCCTAGTGCCAGAAATACGAAAAGCTGTGTCATTATTATTTCGTTAAATACTCAATCCAGTTGGTCAACACACAAACATGGCGGCGTGTGAATACTAATAGCGACACTTCGATTTATGAATGACCACTTTTCTACGAAAAATTATGTACGTGTCGAGTGAGTGAATACGATTATTTAAGGCCAGGTTACAAAATTGCGATGCGCATGACGTTTGTCATGTACTCCATGTGCTGATTCCCAACACGCAACCACATAAACAGTCCCAACTAATATTTGCTCATATTTCATACTTCCATGACTCGAAGCTTCGTTAAATTTTGCAATTCAACACTTCCACTCACGCTGGAAATCTTACATTTGTGCTGCAAATTTTACATCTTTTAGTGGGTCATTAAGTAAAGTTTACCCAGCAAATAATAAAGCTAATGGAAACAAGATGATTAAATATCCCTTTACCCCACTTCGTGAATTATTTACAAGGGAATGAGTAGTGTAGAACGTACACATTTATCAGTAGCTGGTGGACGCAGGGGTTCCAAAAGTGAAGATTATCCACATGATTATGAAGCAAACATAATATTCATAAGATGATGATGAAAAACAATAATAAAATTATTAAACATAAAATAATTGACATTTATCTGAATTATAAAATAAAAATTAAATACAAGTAATTGCTTGATTAAAACAATGAAAATATTAGATGTTGAAGGCAACATGTACATCAAAAGACTGAAAACTTTATAGGGAATTGATTATTGACTATTTCACGTTTGATACTATTAACCAATGCATGACTATTAACCAATGCACTGTATGGACAAAAAGGTGGTACCATATTGAACCTTAATTATTTATCATATTGATGCAATTAAACACAGTTAATAAATAGCTATTACTAAACATTTAAGATATTCAGTCTATAAAAATATACATTTCATGTATTACTACACCCTCCTTCTACCGCATGTTCTACAAACTCCTAAAAATAGCAGAGGACGCAAATTCAAACCTGGTGTATGAAAATCTTAAGGGGGAGGCCATAGGAGCTACTGCAACCCCCCGGAAAATTGTAATTGTTGTTCTGCCATAAGACACAATGCATCTTTACTACGACTGAGTTTAACTCGCATATTAACTTTATTGGGAAGAATACGATTAAGGGTTGTAATATCAGTGTAAACACAACCAAGCATTTCAATAGAGGCACTACCTGCAATCATTGCACTACGTTTTTGAAATCCAACATTATCGTTTGTTAACGTATTAAACTGTCCCGCCGTATCCTTATACCATAAACCCGTTTTCAAATGAGTATTGGTAGCATCTTCGCCGTAGTTGAGACTTGTTTCAAAATAGGAACGGTAGGGATAGGTTACATTTGAAGATGAAACGATTTTATCATTCAAGTAAACATCGACTTGTGAAAACATGTCATGCAGAAAATTATTGACAGGTCCAACAATATCGCTGCAACGGGTGGCGGTCCTGCTGCAGCTACTTGTAAATTATCCCCATTTGCCCTTACTACTTTATATTTGACATACAAGTAAAGGTGCGAAGGGTCAATATACTCTGAAGTATCCCCAGGAATTACAAATTCAATAGGTCCTTCGGATTTGAGTGTTGAAATAGGCCGATAGTCAACCATACGTGAGTATTCTATAGTAGTTTGTGTCATGGATACAGATACCAAATCCAATTCATTGGTACAGCATTCTTTACTAGCAGGTGTAAGGAACGACATGATGATTAACTAAAAATATCTCTTGGTCTAGTTGATGTACGTTTACGACGCTTTGCAGGTGGTCCAACACGTGCAGGAGCTCTTCGTTTGCGTGCACGTCGTCTACCGCTTCCGGTAAGCAACTGATTTAATTTGGTTTCAGCTTTTGTCTTTAAGGCTGACCCTGCTTCACGTACGCGTGCTTTTACGGATTCTTTTACAGGTCGGTTTTCTAACATATCCCCAGCAACTTGAATTCCAGTTTGTAATGCATGTCGTCCAACGGCTTTGGCGCCCTGTTTAATAAATTGCATTGCGAATCGGAAAAGACCTCGAAATAAACTTCCGATTCCGTGGCAGCGCTGATAAACCGGTCCCGCAAAATACGGAATTCCGCGTCCGCGCTGTACTGCTACTTTCATTGTGGGAGACGCGTAAAGTGAAGTGTTACCGTCAATGTTCCGGATGCGAATGGCAAATTACGTCCTGCATGATCCTTTAGTAGGATTTCAATGGTATCGAAACTTAATTTATATAGTGGAAAATAATGGACATTTTGAAGTGTAATTGTTTGCACTTTTCCATGATTCGTATCCGTCATGGCCACAATTCGAAGTAATGGTGCTTTTGTATCACCTACATATTGTGGCTGAATAAGATCCGTGTATACAAACACTTGTTGCGGGTACCCAATACCTAGGTAGGGTTGTTTTTGTATTGCTCCAAGTTTTAAAATGTTAATACTAGGTTCAAATCCTAATTGTAATACTAACATGGGAGAGAAACAAATAGCTTGAATATTATCGGTGGTTTTAATTTTAACTGTATTGGAATAGGTAAATTCTATCCATGGTGTAATTTTATTGAGTTCATCCAGTAATTGCTGAACGGTCGCATAATATCCCGAAGTAATACGATGTTTTAGTTTTGTTCCGTCCTTCAAATCGAACCAAAAAGATATTTTCTCCATCAAGAACATTCTGATATGTGAGTAGAATATGAATTTCACTGAGTCCAACCCTCCACGAAGGATCATTCAATTGAATACGATGATTAAGAATATTACGAAAATGTGTTGGTATATTGTTTGTATAAGTTTGTGTACTTGAATTTGAACTTAGAGTAATGTACAAATTATCATCAGTACTTTCGGAAATCATGCTTTCTGTTTAAAATGAAGTGTAATGCTTGACGTTCCAAATTGAAATGGCAATTTTTGTCCTCGTTCATCTTTTAAATCTACGTGTAAAGTATCAAAATATGGTTTCTCCACTTTCATATACTGAGGCGGTTCAAACATATAGGATTTGATTTCACCGTACTGATACTCGTGCACACTTATTTTTCGAAGTAGTTTTCCAATGGCAGGTTGAGTTTTGACCACATCAAGACAAACATTAATTTCGGAAGGGATATTATAATTTAAATTGCATGGAAATGGTGCAGGAATGGTAACAATCAATGGGCGTTTACGTCGACTATGTGGAAAATAGTGTATGCTGTGATTCTCCACGGTTGGATCATTACTAAACCCAAGAAGATTTTGTAATGCAGGTGTCATTCCAATGACATAATGTCGTTTTCGATATCGTCTGTGTTTAATATAGACACGATCGCGTGTGTAATCATAATGCAACATACGAGGATCATCACT
>JAGDQP010039150.1:0-17861 GCA_022664845.1 Lepisma saccharinum | reverse complement strand
GAACACCTGAAATACCCTACCACTGAAAATCTCGTATCGGAAAGAGCAAAGTTTTATGTCTAAAGTTTTAAAACGTTATTGGAAACAATTGAATCGGTAATTGTTAAAAGCGGATAGGTGCTATGTATTGTTGATAGCACATATACCCTTTTAACAATAACCGATTCAATTATTCACCATTTTTATCTACGACACTACCATCTCGAATAGGTTTGAAATCTTAGCCGAGTCGAGTAGTAATAAAGATGAAATTAATAGTGAAATTGATGTAAGTAAGATGTAGGAAATATTTTTTTCAATTCAGGGACCCACCTTACCACTCTCAACTCTAAGCCATCTTGGCACAGTTTTGCTTCCAGTACCTGATGGGCACAGCGAATCTGAAATGGATTCTCCTCAAAACTGGAGCGGGCCATCCCCCGGTTTGTCCCCCCAGCTCGATTCCTGTCTCGGCATCGAGGCGCGGAGTCAATAGGACCTGTTTTCTTATCCACGTAAAAATAAAAAAGTTAATAAAAAGAGAAAGCTAAGAGTCGGAGGGGTTGGGGGATTTTTTATTTCGGCAGTTCACGATGGATAATCCTGAGCCTTTACCCGTGAGTTGTGGGGGGAGATATTACTTTATTTATTATTTCTCTTATGATCTATACATTCATAGTTGGCTTGAGTTATAAATGTATTTGTTTATTTATTATATGTCCATTTTACTACTTACTTTTTATTCATCATATTAGATTAATTATGTTATTTTTACATTTCTTTTGTTAGCGTTCGTGAGTTATCTTTCTTTTCAATAATTAAATGTTCACGCTCTCAATCACACTTTTATGCTCTAATATTAGTTTATTATTATCCGATATTTCTCTCATATTGTTTTTAGTTCACACTTCATTACTATACCTATTTTTCTGTTCTCTCTATTCATATAAACTTTACTGAGGTCTATATTTTTTGTCGTATTTTAATTCTATTTATCTATCCTAGCCTAAGCTTTCTCCTCCTTCCATCCCACTTAGTAATCCTATAACAAATAATTGATATAATCCTTTTTATATGAATACACAAACATCAATAAAACAATGATAAACTATCATAACTCATTTACTCTCTCATTCATACACTATATTTAATGATGAAGAATAGGTAGAGGTGATTCAGTCTCCTGGGTAGCGGGATTCCTACTCCGGATCCTGGGACCGGGGCTGGTTCCAGGGGCTCCTCCTCTTCTCTAATCCGGATTCTTGCATCCTAATACACTACCACATACACGCACTTAACACTTATGTTTCACTCACGCACATCCCGTACTAAGCCCATTTTCCAATGAAGGTTTTCTTGCCATCCAGAGTTAGTTGCTGTCCTAACTAAAAGTTGGCAGCGACCCTGGGGGCTCACGCAGTGTTTACTAGTGTTAATTTTGTTAATTCACAAACATTTATGCTGATGGTTGGTGTTTATTGTCTTCTAGAGGATGAAGGTATAAGGATCATGACTGTGGAAGAGATGACAGATCCACAAAATTCGCATGACTCTCGCATAATCCCATCCATCTCCTTTCAGACAGCTTCCAATCATACAATTCACACGCAAAACCGGAGGAATACGACAATGAAAGCACGACATGTCAAAATGAGACGAAACGTTCACACTAAACATGTAGCACACAAAGTCTATTTACAAATTAATTGTGTTTGAAGAATTAATAGTTTCTAATAGTTTTTCACACTTCTACTTTCAATTCCTATTTACAAATGTCATCTTGCAGATATGTGATATTTTACTCGCGAGCCGATCCAGGGTTTACTTATTTTTTCATTTTCTATTACATTTTTGATTGTCATGGCTTCCAATTCCAATCTTAGGTCAACAATCTGCTGAACTATGGTACCTTCCAAGTTAACCTAACTATTTGGGCACTCGAAGACCACATGCTCTGTTGTAGAATCTGTCCGCACTCACACACAATCCTAATTCAAACAATGGCCGCTCAAAAATTGTACCTCACCTCTGCCCGGGTTCTCTTTCTGCCAATTTAATATGTTCTGTATGTTGTTTATGATATTATATAATTTTCTTGATTTATTACTATTTTCCCAAAAATTTTGCCACTTCCTCAGTAAAGCTTTTCCACATCTTCCTTCAATTCTGATATTATTCCTAATATCTCAGTTGCTCTGATAATATTTTTCTTTTTCATCCACTACAAAGTTTACATTCAGCGCAATCCCGGGTGTAGTGTTGTATGCGCCGGTCATACTCAGAAGAATTAATCGTTTAACGGTGTCTAGTTTTTCTGCTAGTTTCCGGTTCTCAGTAATCCTGTACGCCCATACACTCGATCCATATGTACAAATTGCTTTTATTTTCTGATTATGATAGAGCTTAATATGTTTCAGAGGCAGGCCAAACCTCGTGCTTGAAATTGTTGTTAATTTGTTGCCAATTTTTAATATTTTGTTATTTTTTTATTTTCGATATGCTTTGCAAAGTTTAGTTTTTCGTCTAGTATCACCCCATGATATCTATAAGATTTAGCTCTCTTTATATATATTTTTATTATATATTATAGTTTGATTTCTGCCCAATTTTCCCCCAAGGATCATATACTGTGTTTTCTCTACAGTCACCGTTAGTTTATCTTCACACCATTTTTTTAAAAATTATTGTTAATATTCTTGTAGCCTTACTTTCTACCTTTCTTCTGGAGTTTGCTTCTGCTAAGTTGGCAATATCATCTGCGTAAGCGATGACATATTATTTCCTCCATTTCGTTTATAATTTTTACACAGGGGCAAATGTAGACATCCAAAAAATATGTCCTCAAAGCGACCTCTACGGGATTCCTTTGTTTAGTCTCCTGGTCAGCCTCTCACCAGGGACAGACAGGCTAACCAGTCTGTCACTGCAGTAGTTTCCGAGCACCCTGAGCAAGTAATGTGGTATTTGGATTTTATTCAAGTTGACAAATAGAGCTGGCCACCACAGGTTGTCGAAGACCACCTTAATATCCACAAAGATGGTTACCACATATTTACCATCTGCCCCCCTTACACCATTGTAGAACTTGTTTGAGGCATCCTGTGTCGATTTGCCTTTCCTGAAGCCAAATTGAATCTGGTCCTCAACCATTCCAATTCTTGCTCTTTGTAATCTACTGATTATTACTATCTCGAATATCTTACGTTCAGGAAGCAGATGGGCCTGTATGATCTCGGGTTATTTCTGGGCTTGTCTTGACTTTTTAAAAATATTATCAAATTTGCTTCTTTCCATCCAGCTGGGAATTTGCCCTGTCTCAGACACTCCGTGAGGAGTCTCGCCAGATACGGTATCCATAAATCTCTTTTTTAAGATCTTAGATTTTATTCCGTCTGCGTCCCGAGCTATTTGTTTTTCAGTTTTAATTGCCAATTCCACTTCATAGTTTTTAACTACTATTTCTTCCATTTCTTCATTCCTGCCTTCTCTCGCTATTTCCATAATATTTTTCATTTCTGCTCTAACTCGTTCTTCTGTCTCTCCTCTTTCCTGGTCTTCTGGTATTAAGTCATCTTCCGCCGATTCCCTCCACGTTTTAGTGAAAGTCCCTTCTGATTTTTGTAAAGTTGCCAGTGTTGTTAGTGTAATTTTTCCATGCAGATTTATAAGGGGATCCCCATGGAGCCAATGCTAGGTTGGTCTCGACGATCTGTCCCAGGAATCCTTTTTTCTGATATTATTCTTTTCCTTATATTCGCTTTTTGTCGTTCTATATTGTTCTAATTTCCTGTTCCTAAGGTCCGGGTCCAGCGTTTGTAGCTCCTACGCTTTGTCCTGACGATCCTCCTCAATCTGTCTAATTCCGGACACCAAAAGGGGGCTGTGATGTTAGTTTTCTTTTCAACCTGCAGTAGACAGGCAGCTTCCATTGCTCGTTTAACCGAATTTTCCACCTCCAGTGCCATTAAGTTCACATCAGCTCCGTTCTCCACCTGAGGGAAATTTAATTCATTTTGAAATTTGTCCCAATCTGTTTTGTTATTATCCCTAATAGAGTCCCCCTCCTCGGCATTACCCTGTGTTGCATCGTTTGGCTTGCCAATCTCTTAAAAAGGATCGCAATGTGATCACATCCAGTTTGACCATCTAATGCTTGCCAGTTATGCACTCTGTTGCCTATATTTCGAGAGGTTAACGTCAAATCGATATTAGATTGTGCCCCTTCTCGATATCTGTATGTTGGGGGCTGTCCTTCCTTATTAATTATCACTAACTTATTAGTGAAAATCAAGTCTTCTAGTTGTTCACTTCTTCTCCAGTTTAAATCATTTTTAGTTCGGCTATACCATAGTGGTGATTTTGCGTTTGAGCTCAATACTATTAAGTTTCGATTTTGATATGTATTTATGATTAATTCTAGTTTATTTATAAATTGTGTAATTTCAAATCTGAACTGACAGTACATGCTTATCAAGATAAATTTTCCCAATCCTGTTAAAAGTTCAAAACAGACAGTATGTTCATCCGTTAGTTGCAAAATTTCTATAATTTAAAGTTTTCGATCAAGGTTTACAATTGCTGGTTTAAGATTTTCGCCCCTCAGCACCACCTGCGCCGTTGAAGGGATGTTCGTTAGTCTTCTTTTTAAGGTGTATAGTTCTTGAAAACAGATGATATGAGTTTTCAGTTCTTCTGCAAGTTTTACTTCCGAACCGACCATTCGGGATTTTTGAGCGTTTATTTGCAGCAGACAGCAATGCCCAGGCCGCATTTACGGTGGAACCTTGTGTGGACATAGCAGTGCGGCCTAGCCTCTTTCGGGTCCAACAGCACCCTGCCATGTGCCCTCACAAAATCATTATAGACCTCGTTTAAATTGAAGTCTTTGTCCCTACATTCGAAAACTTCATCCGCAAGTTCTAGTAATTGCCCCGGTTCTGTCGGAAGGTTTTGTCTTTTCAAGGAGATTTGATCAACGGCATTGAATGTGAATGTGAATTCCTGTCGCTGTGTGAATAATATGTCATGAACATTGTATTCTTGAAGCCATTGACAATTTTGAAAGCAAAACAGTACCGTTAATTTGTCATCACTCTTCTTATAATATTGGTAATGATCTATATCATGATTGTGTTATTAGTTCAGTCGGTGAAGAATGCGCTGTGAGAGGACGTACATGGCAAGTGATTATGTATCCTATTAACTTTTTTCTAATTTTCTATACCTATATATCGAAACATCAATATTTTACTAGTATTGATATTTTTTAATATTTTTGCGGCGATTGCTTATAAAATACTTGTGAAAGATAAGTTAATTCAATAACACATTAACGCAGTTCGCTCTAGTGATCGAAAGTGTGAACATTTAAAATTTATATGATTTTTTGAAGAACGTTGAAACTGGTTAAAGTAGTGTCTATGTATACTTTTTATACATAAAAGTTTTGTATATCCTTACAGATTGAAATAAAAAGAAAGTGAATATAAAAAATCTTAGTCTTTGCTGAACTCAGAAAAAATAATATTATTAGTGAAATTCTGGAAATCATATAGAATATATAGTTTAAAGATTCAACTTCTACCATAATATTCTAAATATATTTTTTTTATTTTGGAGGTTTTATGAAAATTTTCTATAAATATATGTGGTAAAATATGAACGTAAGCTGATCTATCTGTACAATTCATGAGAATATTAAATCGTTTAACACATTCTACTTAGAGAAAGTACGGATTTATAGTATTATGATCTGAAATTTTAGGAGATAATTATATTTCCATCAATACACTTTTATGTTACTAAATTTTAAAGTTTATGCATAATTATCTGTTACAGGCTTTTTGATCATATAAATAGAGTAGCTTTATTTTATTTTACATGTGATTTATACGAAAATATTACATAGTTTAGATATTCTCTTTTATTTATTGATCAAGTTATGGGAACACTACATGCTTAAAGCTAATTTAAACTTTCACTATTTACCGAACTATATGCCTTAAATATTTGCTGATAAAAGAAAGTGAATTTCTGATACCATTAAAAACTAATGCACTTATACCACGCTTTACGCAATGTCACGCCGCACGGTCTCGCATTGTTTAATGTTTTGCTAAAAAGTAGAGTCAAACTCAGTTTACCGACTTGTAGTAGCACTCCTTGTCGCCCCTGATAAATTTTAATAAGTAAAAGTTTAGTCGTAATCTCGTATCGTTGAGGTATTATATTACGGTTAACAGTTTTCTTAAAATATTCCACGTTCTGAAAAGAGAGATTCAACAAAGTTGCTTTTGCAAACTTATTTTTAAAACACCTGTTCATAAGTTATCTATATTTTTTAATAAGCTGAGTAAATCCTTCGTATTAATATTGAAGGCTGTTAGAGGAAAATTCGTTCTTAATTCAGTTTCTATCCTGTGAAATGACTTCTTCTCCCTTTCTCTCTCAATCTTCCTTTCTCTCCATTTTTCTTTCTTTCCTCCCTCTACCTCTCTGTATGTGTATCTCTGTTTTCTGATTAATTTTCTTAGTACAACTTAGCTAGTTGCCGTTCAGCCAGTCCTTTTATATTAAATAAGGCTGGTATACACATTTGTTATACCCTGCAAATACCCAATAAGCAAGGAACATGGTGCACAGATTTTAGTAAAATGTGTGAAGCGTAATGTTTATAATCACTGGGTCTTATTTAAAATAATATATGCCTGTAAAAGTTCAACATTGAATGTACAAACGAGTTAAAAAATAAGTCATTTAAGAACAAAGAATAATGAAGAGCGAGACAAAGAACTGAATAAACTTCTGCACAAACTAAAAAGAAAATATATTCAAGACTCTGAGAAATATTGAATTGGTCAATCACATGATTAGACGACAAGTCTACTATATTGTATTCATAGAGACGAGATCGTAATGCAGTTTTACTATTATCAATTTCGCTCAAACAAAATTTCTTTTTCACAAGCTACAGGAAAAATATATAAGCAGATCTTGAAAGGTGAAACGGAAAAAGGACAATGAACAGCTAGAAAATGGCTGAATATGATCGTGTTAATAAATATTTAAAAAATTAACATGTTCAATACAACAAACGTTCTCAAAGACGAAGTACTTGAAAACTGAACTTGAATATTCCACTTTTAAGAAATATAAAAGAGTAATACTACTCTTACACAGATCAGTACACAGTTTGCATACAAAGATAACATTGATGATCTACATCGTTAACCCTCCGTCCCCCACATAAGAAATACTGTCTGCCGCCTGTCAGATCAATTACGTTCAAATTATTGAAGGGTTACCTCTTTTCCTCTTATTTAAATTCCTCCTTCACAATGATAGTGACATTTTAAGTCCAAGCGAAAAACTACACCTGAAACCACATGCAATAAAGTCATGCGTGTTGGAGTTAAACTTGTTTAAATGCCTATAGCAGGTGTTGAATAGCTATCGCTTTGGGTTTGATTTCTCACTCTGCAAAAGAATATTCATTAAGAATTGTAATGTAATGCGGGAACTGTGGTGCAGTAGCAATTACAGTTTACACCTTTAGCTGATTAAAATGTGATCAATAAACGAAATTCTTTCCGTAGGATAAATTTTAATCAGTAATAGATTAAATAAAAGTGCAAATTATTATATCTAAAAAAAATGTAACTCTCCTTATAACATAGTTACTTTTTCACTCTTTCAATTGCTAGTGAAAAATTTTATTCTTCCAAGCTTAGAAATACTAATATTTCTCAGCATCATCATATGAGAGTATATATAGAAAATCTTTTTCTGAAAGTTGTTAAGTATTTCTCAATCTTTAAAAAATATTTAAATTAAAACAGCCGCGCAGGCAAGACCCCATTGCGTTACCGATACCAACAATAAATAATGATAACTAAAAGGCAAGTTCCTACTCCCCTAGAATCTAGACATCCATACAATTACTTTCAAAGATCCTAGGAAACATGATTTCAAAAAGTTCCTGCATTAATTTTGTCCAACTAGAAATTTCAATATAATTTTAAGTCCTTTAAGCAAATTTCGCTCACGCCGCCAATCATACTCAAGACTCTTTATTTACAAAGCGTGTCGGATATGTCTCTCATCTAATCCGATAAAAGATCAAACGTTGAAAATTCAAGAGAATGTACTAAAACTCTATCTGCCAATGTCATAAGTCTGTATATAGTGTAACTTTGTGTACTGCAGAACTTTATCACTCCGAGTTGCATTTCTCTATAATCTAAGAAGGCTTGGTCTCGTATGTGTAGGACTTCAAATATTCTACTATAGCTTAAATACTTTCCTTGCGTAATGAAGCTGGTTAAAACTGAAAATCTACTAAAAATCACAAAGGCTTCGATCCCTTCATAGTATTTTACCCACAAAGGCATTATTTCTTATGAAATAGGCTGACAATTGCACTGCTTAGCTATGAAAAAACCATACTAGTTTCGATTATGTGGGATAATGCATATATTATGTTTGGTACAGCTAAGAAAGTGTGTGGAAACAGAATATTCTACAAAATCTGGCATTTAAAACGTTCTTCCAATAATGTATCCTTGAAATATATTTAGAGATATATTCTCAATCCGTGACGGATATTCTACGGTACTTTTAATTTATGACAAGTACTTCAAAATAAATTATTTACCATACTTTCTCCTACGCTTATTTGAATTAGGAATGATTCTTCAAATATTTCTGAGAATATTCCAGGAATATCTGACTATTCTACAAGTACTGCATTGCAAATATCTTTAAACAGCCTGGTGTTTCTCTGCCTAACCTTACTAACCATAGTTTAATTGGTTCTAACTGTAATACCTAATGCTGTAAGCTGTGTGACTCAACATGAAACTATACTGGACATCTTAACAACTGTTGGCTTATAGTCATCTTCCTCAAAATAAGACCAGAAAACAATCGTGTTTTTTATTTGAGGAAAACCTTAATCGTATACGACATGGTTTAAACAGTAATTCTTTTACACTTGGCACCAAAAAAATAATCACCTAAAAATATTGAGAAAAATTATTCAGTTCCAACAAAATGATGGTTGGAAGTACTTCCAACCTTAATTTTAGCACGCAGCATAAGAATTTAAGTATAGGAAGCTATCTTTTCTAAATTATCTGGCTTCACTATTTCTAAATTCAACAGATCAAGAATGCTACAACGATAAGAAATCTTTAAGGACTGATGAAACTGTGCTCATCATAAATAAAATAAAATCCTATGGCAAACGTTTATTACTACAGTAAAGCGTTCCACTCTAAATGTTTCTTGAAAGACTAAGATGATGAGCGCATCAGAGGGGCTAATGTATACGGATTTTAAATAGTATGAATAACTGCTACTTGAAATTGTTACTTTTTATAACAGTTTAGCCAAAGTAACAGTTGATTATAACAGATTAATAAAAAAATCAAAATTGCGGAAAGGAGTGCGAGGTTAAAAATATGTTTAGCACACATAGGTTTTTCTTTTTATTGTTTTCCGTTATTCTGACTACAACATTAATTTAATAAGTATTATGTTTAACAAAATCTGATTCGAGTGAGGATAGCCAGTGGATATCCACACAATATCCCAACTTAGATTTTTCAATTTCACAAAACTATTCAATATTTTGACTGCTTTTATTTGTTTTAAATAAAGTCTGGAATAGTTACTGTTAAATCAAATTATTGATAGGCCGCTTTCCACTCGAGCACCAGAGGTGCTATACAAAGAAAGATTTTTAAAAAAATCTTTGCCTTTCATTTGTCACAAACTTGCAGAAAAATTGCAAGTTATAGATTAAAGTTAAATTTTCAGAAAGGATTTATTTAAATCGGTGAATTATGCGAAACTAACCATCTGATTTCTTTTATAATAATAATAATTGTATACCTTCGGAGATTTTATCAAGATTTTCAATTTGAAAGGAGGACCAGCATCTGTTAGCATTTCAAGATAATCGGCTGGTGCATAAACTTTTGCACCCGCACATAGTCTTATCAGTATTATTTCACATTTAATCCAAATCTTGTGTTAAATTGCTCAGGCCACACTGCGAGGGGCGTCTACACCTCCTTTAGATACCATAATATTTTAACCTTATCGGGTCGAGTCAGTTTGCAACTACCACTGTTGTTTTGGTTATTTCCGTTGCGTACAAAAATTTTCGCGCTGACCGTCGGCATTCGCTAAGCCTCTGGCGGTCGGCTTTCCGTAATCAAATAACAACTGGTGGTAGGCACTCGGCAAATTGTTACCGACACGTTCTCGGTAAACAGATATCCTTCCATGTTAATATCATAACCAATTACCGGTAGGACAGTAAATCAAATGGTGTGGGTTCGAATCCTGTCTGGGGCATGCATATTTTTAATTTTATTACGATGTGATAGGCAAAATAACTAAACCATAGCTAGTTTTATTTTACACTGTTAACCAATGGTCGATAAGGCAGAAACTTCAAGGTTCGCGGTTCAAATCCCGCCTGGGACATGAATATTTCTTTTTTGGATTTCCATACAAAATAAAGTTTACCCAAGTTAGGTTTCCATGCTTGAGTTAATCATTAGTCTGTAAGCCAACGACTTGAAGGTTCAAGGTTTTAATCTCATCTATGAAATGGATATTCTCTATTTATCGATTTTAATTTTAACGTGAACAGTACATATAGATGAGTATGCGAAAGCACTGTATATCATCTTTCAACCGAAGATTTCGTTCACAGTGATTTCCAAAAAAAACAATATGTTCTATCTTGAACCATAGGCATGCGAAACAAACAGAAGTTGATCACGCAAACCAAGTTTCTTCGAAGCCTAACTTCCTATGGTAGTTTATGACATTTCTATGAAATATATGCCAAACACCGTACGCGTCATAATTGTTCAGTTTTATCTCGCGGAATTGTCAAATAGTACCTCTAAACATGATGGCCGCCCTAAGTAAAAGTTGGGTAAAGACCTTCAATTGTTCTATTAAGTTAGTTCCGTAATTATAAAAAGAAACCAGATGCAAGATAAAGAAACCTAATAAGATAAAACAAAGAAACCACATGCAAAACGTCCGAAGATGTAAGGAACACATCTTATTCATCCGTTCATATTTCTGCGTCTTGAAACAACAGTTAAAGTTTGGTTAATGCTTTAAAAGACATAAGAAATGAAGTAAATCCAGTGATCCAGTAAAAATATTTGTGCATGTATTCAAAGTTTAACATTTTTAGAAAAATATATACTTCTTTCTAAAAGAGCATAAGTTAAGGAAAATATTTCAACCTGCCACAAGTGTACAAGAAGTATATTTTAGGAGTGCAATCTAAAAGTGTATATTCCAGCAATAATGTCAAACAAATTATATTTTTAACTTCAAGGAGGACTCAGTATTTGCCTCTTGTGCTTAGGGTCGTCGATTTGATGTCAACTTATACCATGTAAGCTTTGTGGTGCACAAACAGCGTGTGTGCTCCCACTTTCTTCATTCCACCCTTAATAAACGATATTCAGCGTTTCAAAAATCCCTACGGCCTGAGCCAAATTTGTTTAATTTTAAAAATCCTTACAGCGTAAGTAAAATTAGCTTAAAGATCATATAAGACATAAGTAAAATCTGCTTAAAGGTTTTTAAAATCCCTACGGCATAAATGAAACTTGTCCATATACCTTAAATTTAAAATCAAAATTCAAATCAGCTTCCCTCAAGATGAGATCAATATTTTTAAATGGCTAAATATAGTAGTTTTCCAAGGTTCTTCATTTCTGAATTTTCTTTCATTTCACATGTTTTAGATTTAAGTAACAATTTCCTTAATAAATGATAATATTAATATTTACCTGAGCTTGAGTGTACAGCAAGATAATCTAAATTATCATGGAATTACTCAAGTTCCTTCCGATACCCTCCCCCCTACCTTATTCCGACTTCAGTTCTATAGGCCAGAATCAAAAATATTAAAAGAAATAGAGCGTCAAA
This sequence comes from Lepisma saccharinum, assembly GCA_022664845.1. Taxonomy (NCBI): domain Eukaryota; kingdom Metazoa; phylum Arthropoda; class Insecta; order Zygentoma; family Lepismatidae; genus Lepisma; species Lepisma saccharinum. Next base: position 5,912 of record JAGDQP010039150.1, on the reverse strand, counting down.
TCTCTCAATAAAGTTATAAATTCAACAAGATTATGCTAAGGAAGAGAGATTCAATTATAATTATTTTAATATGGACAAAAAGGTTCAAAATTGTCATAAAAGAAGCAATCTCAGATTCGAATCCCGGTTGAGACATGAACATTTCTGATTCTTGATATTAACTACAATGTGATGCAGAGGCCATTATCTAATAAAAAATATAAGTTTAATAAAAATAAAGTACGGACTCCTCCATTTATGACGATGATCTTGCAACACACCATTCAAGTTACACATAACTCAAAATAAAATTCAAAGCAAAGTCGATCAGTCACTTCTCAAAGAAAAAAATCTGTTCAACGGTAAAGTCAGGGGCTCCATTCGAAACATTTCTATAATTGTAAATTCTGGAATTTTCTTTAGCCTCCCTCAGCGAAACTAAAGATTCAAACAGGTGTCCCCGAAACGATTCTAATCTGTTTATCTTTTAAAATCTTTCTCACAAAGCACCGCAGGTGCAAAATTACTGTAGATTCCTCCTACCGGTCATAAATGGTTAAATCTGTAATAAAGATCTTCTTTTCAATTTATGATTAGTTGGAAAGTTCTGATGTAGAAGAAAGATTCAACATAAATTCAAAGAGAAAGCGAAAAATAGAGTTGTAAAACATATTTTTATAACAGTGTAATAAACTCAAATTGACGGCTCCTCATAATGTAGCATATCTATAGCATTTAGTTGACCCAAAAATGTGGTTTTCAATTTTCAAAAGGATTTATAACTGTGTTTTTATATTCTTCTTTACCTGCTCCTGTCGCAAGCAATTGGTGGCACTAAAGCAATCAAGGCCTTAGTCACAATAAATACAGTACCAAAAATTTTCTAAGCAGCCAAACTGAACCCTTTTGCGGTTCATTCCTTAACAACACGAACTGATAGATGTTTATGAGGCCTAAACATACTTCTACTTCTAACATTGATGGGAATCTAAGAAAGCCATTACCTAGGAATTCTTAAAATGAATTTCAAAGCGCGTACGGATAAAATGACTGCCAAATGTTTTATAATTATCTTGCAAAATACCTTGTCCTTTCAGAACCGTTAAACGAATCTTGCAAGCACCTGCCATCAATAAACCAGCGAGTCGCTGATCACTTCAATAAAATTAAACCCATAAGCGGATCTTTTGTCGTTCTTTTCCCTCTTCACAATAACAATGCTAAAGTTTGATCTGTAACATATTTTCCAAGAATAATTGTTTAAGCAATAATTCAACGAAATGTCTTTTCAAACAACGTGCCTCTTTTCAAGTACATTCTTTCAACTACAGAACTTTCATCGATTAGTAGGATTTAAATTGTACAGCACTAGAGGCGTGGTTTAACACATTCTTCAGGTATTAAAAATATACTGTGGTCACTCGAAAGTCAAGACTTTCGTAGAGAAAAAAACCGTAGACACCGTAGAGAAAACAACCACGTTCAAGTTAACTGAAAAATTTCAGTATATTTCTTAATAAAAATATAACGAACTAATTAATAATAATTTCGGTACACTAAGAAAAATAAGACATTAAAAAAACGAAATTAAAGTTATAATGTCGCCTTATGCGGTTTTATCGCTTCCGGTAATCGACAGCTGTAGGGCGATCAACGGTATAACAACATGGCGGATGATATTAAATGTTTAAAAATAATTTAAAAAATCAAATTTAAATATCTCCCCTTCCTCTGGTCCAATTTCAAGGAAACCTTCAGCATACCTGCCTAACACACATACCTACACCACCAAGTAACAATAAACAGCCTCAAGGCCATATAATAGCACTACTACCAAAATCCCGAGGATTGCGTCGCTCTACTATTTAGCGAGATCGAGGTCGAAATGTCGATAAAGAAATAAAAAAAATCAAACCACCGGCAATAGACAATATTCCAACGGAATTAATTAAAGGGGGAGGAACGCCAGTAATCAAGGAAATGCAGAAATTGAAAAACGCTATATGGAGAATGGAGGAACTTCCAAAGGAATGGAAAATCTCAATAATAGTTCCGGTTTATAAAAAAGGCGATAAATCGGACTGTAATAATTATCGGTGAATCTTCTTACTTCCAACATGTTACAAAGTATTGAGTAATATACTGCTAACTCGCTTAAGTGTACAAGAAATAGTTGGAGATCACCAATGTGGATTTAGAATAAATAGATCCACGTTGGACCAGATTTTCGCCTTGAGACAAATCTTGGAGAAGAAATGGGAAAACAATGGGACTGTTCACCATGTATTCATTGATTTACGTAAGCGTATTATTCTATTAAAACGGAAAAGTTATACAGTATTCTGGTACAATTTCGAATTCCGAAGAAACTTGTGAAAATGTGTCTCAGCGACCCTATAAGCAGAGTACGCTTAGTTAATGATATGTCAGATAGTTTCAGGACTCGCAACGGGTTGAAGCAAGTAGATGCCTTGTCACCACTACTGTTTAACTTTGCTTTAGAATGTGCAATTTTAAAAATAAAAGAGGACAGAAAAGGACTAACGTTGAATGGCTTGTATTGTTCGTGTATGTGGATGATGTTGATTTAATAGGGGGAAAGATATAGATGCACTACAAATTAATACCGATGTCTTACTAGAAGCGTGCGATGAGATAGGTCTACAGGTAAATATAGAGAAAACAAAATACATGATAACAAGTTGAAACACAGGGAATAACGGAAATAGGTACAAAAAATTAAGAATGAGAACATAGAGAAAGTAATCAAATTTAAATAATTGGGAGCATACGTAACAAGCAAATACTAGGTAACGGAAGAATAAAAAGTCGTCTGGTATCTGGCAACGCATGTTTCTATTTAGTCCAGAAACTCCTATCCTCGTGATTAATATCAAGGAAGTTGAAATCTAAAATATACAGAACGGTTATTCTGCCGGTAATATTTTACGGTGGCGAAAATTGGATCCTAGCAGATAAATTACGTGTATTTGTAAATAAGATTTTGCGAATGATATACGGTCCGAAACGGGAAGAGGTAACTGGAGAATGGAAGAGATTGCATTGTAAAGAACTTTCTTATACTTTACGACTCACCCAATGTTGTAAGAATAATGAAGTCACGACGACTAAGATGGGCAGGCCGTGTAGCTCGGATGGGGAAAACCATCTTGGTTGGAAAGCCGGATGGAATGAGACTGTTCGGAAGAGCGAGTAGACGCTGGGAGGACAATATTAAAAAGGATCTTCGAGAAGTGGGTGTTTGTGATGAAAACTGGTTTGATATTGTGTAGGATAGACCCCTATATCGAACGTTTGTTGCTGTGGCGATGGACTTGCGAGATCCGCAAACCATAGACTAAGTAAGTAAGTAAATAATATACCAGGACCCTAGCCAGAACTAGATTTAAGGACGGGAAAACAATTTTACAGTTGGGGCAGCAATACAGGGTGTCCCAAAATAAATGCGAACTATTGTGAGAGGTGTTTCTTTGGGTCATATAGATGAAATACGTTTATGCGAAATAGAAGTCAAAAGTCGATAGTTTGCCAGCTAGATGGCTCTGAACATGTATGACGATGAATATGGATGGAAGGACTACATGGTGTGTACAAACAAAACACAGAGACAGTGTTGGTATCGTGTAATTCCATACACTATCACTGCACGTGGTACTACAACAGATGTTCGAAGTCGCTGCCATTGCCCTGGGGACAGGCAACCAGACGTCGATGCACGGAGTCCCTCTTACCGGATTTTTTTGAATATGCATGAACTCCGCTTGAATGCGTTGGTGTAACTTCGCCAAGGCAGCGGTTCGTGTCTCGTGCTCGATGGATTTGACATGTCCCCAGAGTTAATAGTCGAAAGGCTTAAGGTCAGGAGAGCGGCGGTAGTCAGGCAATTAGACAGGAGCTTCAAATCCACTTGTGGGGCGGTTAAACATCGAGAATTGTACAATTGTATACATGCCTCTTGGGAGAAATTGGCAACGTGCATGTACCACATAGTCCAAATGGTCCCCAGTAGCACATGCACGTTGACCGGTCATGGGTCCCATATCGCCCCACATTGTTAATGCGGGCGGGAGAGCGTCGCCAATACACCCACGTCAATCGATGTGGAATCGACATCGATTAACAGTGTCACAAAGTTATCTAGTTTCTAAAACTATAGTACGTTTTGTGCAAAGAATAAATTGGATTTCTACAAAACTTTTGTTCATAATGAATAAATTAAAATTAAAAAATAGAGCATTCGTCATGGAACAATATCGATCCATGTCGGTAACCGATATCTATATTGATGAATGTCGGTCCATGTGGGCAAACCGCTGTTTATTTATTCAAGCGATGCTATATCCCTCTGGTGATAAAATATAAAACTGTCAACATGCGGCCAGCTTTGTTTTGTGACAAGGAAGTTGTTCATCGTTGAAGCATGTTGAAGTGCAGAATTAATATCCCCTTCCACATGAAGTACATAGCCAAATAAAGTGTTAAAATTGATTGTTTTTTTTTAAGAACTCTTTGATCACTGTAAGTACATAGACAAACCAACCAGCTTTATAGTAATATTTATTATGCTGGTTATCGTACACTGCTAGAACTAGGGGACAGTTTACACTTTTGTTTCGTTTGTACGGTAGAAAGTAGCATATTTTCTCGAGTCCATATGGTTGTTAAGAGAGGTTCTTTTTAGTAGGAGGATAAGTTAATGCTATATTTATTTACATTTGTTTTTAATCATTTCCTTCAATTGAAGCTGTTTCATTGTAATCATGGTCATTGTACTCTTAACTTCTTGGCAAAATCTGTTAAAAAAAGTAATAATAATAATTTTAAAAGAGGAGAGACGTAAACTGATTATAGTGGAGCGGAACTACAAATTTTAGTGTTAGATATACGTTCTATTTACGAAGGAATAAGAATGACGATTCTGGCCGAAATAAATTACTCATAATACCATATTAATGTTAGAACAAAACAGAACGATATTAACTAGTTTATCGAAGAAAAGTGTTCTTTACTGACAAGAGAAAAAGTAATAAGTACAGTATCCACCAACAACACATGAATTTATCTACCATTGATTAACTTGCATGCACAACAAGAAACAGTTAGCTTTCATTAGGTTAGGATTCCAATCGATAGCTGAGAAGCATTCCATGCAGAATAAGTATGAAGGCATTACAACAAAATATCAAGAAATGTGCAATAGTTCATACATTACAACATAACAAGAGATAGATCGTTTAGTTATCAAAGTTCATGCAATATCATCAGTCAACACATAGTAAACTAGAAAATGCACGAAACATAACATATATTTACATTTTTGAAGAACACTTCAACCATTACATGCATTGGATAAATCATTTCACAAAATCCATAGAACTGTTTCACTTTGAGAAGATTTCCAGCCACGAATTTCATTTACACTGCATCTAGAAGTATAGTTTCTGTAAATGATGTTTTCCGCATCTACGTAAATAAATCGTCCGACTCTTCAAATCAAGTATAAAATACGAACGCACATATTCTCAAAACAAACGTAACACCAAAAAGTAATGCATAAAGAATAACAGCTGATTGTTGTTCGTTTTTCACAACAATCATCTACCATAGAGTATGTGATTAATAGAAAGTGCAATTCAAAATCCCGAAATCATTGTATCACGAAAGCAACATCGAAAATAACATTATTTTACAAACTAGTAGTAGTCGACAAATTTCACACTCCATTAAGCACACAGAAGTGATGTAACTTTAACTACAGATAATAGTATTCTTTACATAAGCAATAACTTTGTTTAACAGTTTTTAACGTGTTTGACTATTTCTTGTTGGTTTGTCTATGTTGGTGCTCCTATACAAAAAAGAAAGATCCCTTTTTAAAAAATAGTAAAAATCAGTATTACATTACGCTCACA
>JAGDQP010039149.1:0-17862 GCA_022664845.1 Lepisma saccharinum | reverse complement strand
AGTCTAACCAGATTCCTTTTAATTTTACACGGGGGGAGCTTTTTTCTTTGTTTATTATCCTGGTCCTCGGCCTGATTTGGGCTAAGATCCATAGTCAAACCTATCAATCGTCCTTTGGAGGCTTAATTTATATTGGGGACACTCATTTTGTTTACCCCCGCATTTTTTACCCCTCGAAAAGCAAGGCACACAGACCTTCTTCTCTTTCTCTTTGCAGTCGTTTTTCTTGTGGCTTTTGTCGCCACAATTTCCACATCGTGAATCGTTTTTGCAATGATTTGCTATATGCCCGTAGTCAAAACATTTTAGACAAGTTGTGACCACCAGGTAATCTTTAATGTTGGTCACCTCGTACCCTATATAAATTTTCGGATTCTGTATTAATATTTGCCTAACCTGTCTAGGTACCTCAATCACAAGATGATATCGATCCTGTCCTCTAGGGCCCGTTTTGAATCGTGGTTTTATTAATTGACGTTGCTCATCAGTGATATCTTGTAGGTTTCTAACCAGCAATTCTTCCACCACTTCTGCTTCCTTCATCTCCGTCGGAATGCTGTAGATTATCATCATCGGGTTCCTCTTTTCGCTTCTATTCGTCATGTCAAAATTCTGTTTCATGTTTGGATGATTCAAGAGTTTTTCCTCATCCAAAGTAGTTGCCATCTGTAATAGAATCGCGGTTTTTGTTTGGATCATTTGGAAATTGATTTTGTCTTGTCTCTGTATAGACTTAGTTATCCTCATTCTTGTATCTTTCAGCGATTCTCCTTGTTTTGGTTTGATCATTATCGTGGGTTTGGTGTTTCTTTTGGTAGACTCTATCAGCTTGGTTTTCTCCGGAATTTTAGTATTATCCTTTTTTAGCATTTCTGCAAAAGTGACCATTGGTGTCCGAGTCGGCACCTCCTTTGCCGCTCTTAGATTACCGTTTTCCATATATAAGTTACGTATCTCTTCTTCTTGCAGAGTTAACTTTTCTTCCGTCTCGATTCTTCTTCTTTCAGTCTGCTCAACTGTGACTTCCAGCTCCTTTATTTTTACAGAGCCATGTATTGCGTCTTCCTTCAGCTCATTAATTGTCCGCTCATATCTATCCACTTCCCGTTCCCTTTCCTCAACTTTTGTTTGCCATATTACTAATTTAGTTTCAAATTCTTTCAACCTGTTGTTTTCTCTTTCCAATTTCTCTCTGGTTTTCTCTAACTCCTCTAATCTTCCTTCCAGATATGCATTTCTTATTTTAAGCTCTTCATTTTCCTTTTCCTGTTTGTATCTTTTGACTCTTTCTTCTTCTTCCGGCGTTCTCATTCTTTTTCTGGATGCTCCTTCATCTAGCTCAGGCGGTAAATCCATCTCCTCTCCTTCTGGATCCACGAGTCCTTTCCTTACTGATCTCAATGATTTGGGAGTTTTTTGTTGTAGCTTCTCCCACTCAGCATATATTTCATCGACGTGCTTTTGTCTTAATTCTCTTTCTTCTCTGGCCGATCTGGGTGTGCTGGTGTTTATCAGCTTCTTTTTTATTTTATCTTGCCATCTTAACGTAAACGGGTTATTAGATGATTGTTTGTTTTCTGACTTAAATTCTTTTTCGAATTTCACTAGTCCTTCTCTGGTAAAGTCCAAAAGATCGAATTCTTTCGCCATAGTTCGTTCGTATACGCACACGAAATCACTTACTACGCTTAAGGTAAGTTTAAGTTTATAATAATTAAATGGAAAAACCAAAAGGCCACCCCGGTACCGCAGATCCGGGAGCAGACACTCCGAGAGGCCGCTAAAAAAAAAAAAAACGGCGGGGGATCAATGAACCCCGGAGAACCACTCCCGAAATGCTCGCGGTCAAATTCTGGACCGCAAACAACTCGGGAAGGGGAAGGGGCAGCGACCCCCGGGTGAGGTCAACGACCTCCCAAAATATCAGACCCCCATCTCATACGGCACCGGAGATACGGACCCTAGCCCTCCATAATCTTGTAGTACGTATCCACACAAGAAATTAGAAGTACCACGGCAATGACGGCGTCAGGACTCAGACAAGATCTCGCCTAACAACAGTCACCTTTGATTCACCTTCAGTTCAATTCACCGGAAATCCTCGGTCAAGAAAGCTTGGATGATGTGGCCTTCTTGATGACAACGTATTCTCGGTTATTATAGTCCCATAAGGTTAACATGCAAACTTTCGATGGTCAATAACTCGCACCAAAAAAATCGCACATATTTAAAAGTTTCACAAAATGTTCCTTTGATAATTAGGAATATAATACTTACAACTTAGGTCCACTGCGTTTCTCCCTCCGAAAAACCACACTTTTACGGAGCGATTTTCACACGCGTCTGCTCATTAGCAAAGCAATAACTCAACAGTAGCTTCATCTAATGGTATTGTACAACAGTTTGTCTTTGTAGTGATAGTATTATCACCGCCAGAGGCGGCGTTTGGGGGTGGCAACTGGGGCAACCGCCCCAGGCCCCGCGCTTAGGGAGGCCCCGCGTTCCGAGTTGATATTTTACTTACTCAATGATATAAAAGTTGATTTGTAAAAAAAAGTTTACAAATAAACTAGTTTGTATGGTTTCCGTGCAAAATGTAATGTGAAATGGAAATGAATAAAGAAGCATTTGTAATTAGCAATGCAGTTTTTAAAATATATTGTACTTTCTTTAAATAAATTATGTACAATTTTTTTTTCATAAGAAACCGTTGTTCATTAAAAAAGAGAATATTTAGTAATAAATTTAGGGTTAGGAATGAAAGGAAGAAGTGAGAGGAAGCATTTAGGGGGAAGTTGCTTACTGCTTTATCGGCTTTAGATGTAACATTTCGGCGCTCAGCGATTTTTACTTGTACTTTGGCCCCGCGGGGTCGTTATTGCCCTAGGCCCCGCGCTCACGTAACGCCGCCTCTGATCACCGCACATCAATAAAAAAAAAATCCTGCTGCGAGACTTTCGACCCTTAAAAGAGTAAAGTGTTAGGCTAATCGCTCATGTTCTACTTCTAACAAAGTCTCACACTAATATACCCAAGAATAAACATCTGTGTACCATTGCTTCGTAAATCCGTTAAGAAATTTCTTTAATCATGTGTCTGTATAAGACGACCAGAGTATGAATAGACGCGAGGGTGAGGTCGCTAGTGGTTGTTTACATGCTGCACCAGAAGTCTTGCGAAGGACATAAACAGTGTTACCAAAGGTGTAGTCGGGAAAGTATACCATAAAACATACTCTTTTGAAACTTTGCAACTTGCTTATGTATGAGATTACTATTGTCTCTCATTATTGAGTCTGACTGCTTCCTTCTAGCAATTGTGGGAGGGGCCGAAATATCATTTAGGGGCTTAACAGCATGTTTTACGCGAAAGGAAATCACTGGGGCGGAAAGCAAAGGTACTTCTCCAAGGTTAAAGGTCGTTGCATGTGGAAGTCACAGTGCAGACTTGTCGACTTGTAACATTTGTCATTTATTGTTCTTTGTCCTAAGGAATACCCATTCCAAATTTCAAGTTTCTAACCGTTAACAATTTTCGATTTCTGATATTCCACTCTTTAAGAGGTTTTCGCCCCCTCATCGGGGATGTGGAATCAAAAATTAAGATAGCTATTGGTAATGAATTGAAACAAAGTATTTTCATGTTAAATATCAAATTTCTAACTCCAGTGTTTTCTGAGTTGCACTTCATCCACGTTTAACCCCTTTTGGGGGGAAGGGGCAACCTTTTAATGCCATAGTTAATATCTCTAGGTTTTAAGGAATATTTTTTTGAATTTCATTTATGGCGTTTAGGCATCTAAGGCTCAGGCCGTAGGAGGAGAAGGGATTCGGGAAGGTGTCAGCCACGACCTACGTTGAAAGTGCCATCCCGCAATTTGCCTGGTGCGCCTGAGGAAAACCCTCGAAAATCCTCAGTCAGTATGGTCGTCCGCTGGAGTCGAATCCGTGATCTCCCGAATGCTACGCCAACGCTCTACCACTAAGCTACGGTGGCTCAGTACTAAGGAATATATGCACCATAACTTTATTCTAATCCGTTAAGGGGCGTGGAATCGTATGGGCGTTCAAACAATCTTTCAGTTACATCTTCAGCCCGTTTATTTACTTTGTTGTACAATTATGCATCTAACCTTCCAAAATTATATTTTATTAACAAACGTGTGGCTAGATACACAACAACTAAGAACGAGAACATAGAGAAAGGACATAAGTTTAAATACTTCATCTACCGATGCTGTAAGAATAATGAAATCACGACAACTTGGGTGGGTATGCAATGTAGCTCGGATGGGGGGAAACGAAGATTATATTCCATCTTGGTTGGAAAGCCGGAGGAAAAGAGACCTGTGGGAAGACCTAGATGACATTGGGAGGACAATATAAGAAGGGATCTTCGTGAAGTATTTGTAATGAAGATGAGGGAAGGTAGTCAACCAGCCTCTTACGAAGATATCATCCCGGCATTCGCCTGGTGTGGCTGAGGATAAACCTAGACAAAAATGTCACGATGGCCGGTCTCTGAAGTCGCATTCGCGTACCTCTGCATTGCCGCTCCGAAGTCCAGGACGCTACCGCCTGGACCATGAAGCAGGGGTGTAACTACTATGTCACAAAAGCCCGCAATGCGAGGGACCTTCACAATAGCCTCTCAATGGACCGAATCGAACTTCGGCCATGGGTATTCTCTTGCGGGGTGGGGACCTAATATGTAGTTACACCTCTGCCATGTAGCCTGGGTAAAAAAGTCTTGTTAGCGTATCTCAAGGTAAAAACTAGAAAACTGTCTAAAGAGATGCAAGAGGTGTGGTGAGAGAGTGACAAGCATATAAGTTTTTTATTAACAGAGTTTTTATTTAACTTGCCCAAGTCATCTGTCCTCTTCTTCCCATATGTGGATTACAAGGACAATAAATATAGCTTCGCAATAATCAATATAATTGTAACTGTAATGTAATTTTTAATATCAGTGTCATAAAATTAATACAAAACAAGCAGCAACAAAATTTCTCGGATGGCAACACTTCAAGCGAGAGGCGAAGAGTAGTAACACATCGTGCGTCTTTATTGTTTTGGCATGGTTCATCGGTTGTTCTAAAACTTGCCACGTCTATTCATATTCTGGTCGCCTTATATATAAAAACAATAATCCTACGTTGAATTCGGCGAAGTAAACACGATTGTGTAAAAATAATAAACATCCGGTGTCTACAATCTTCCTTTTTAAAAAAAAACGGTGGATTGAATATAGCTGTGAATTATTTATACATAAAATATATTTCTATTTCGTGGATTTGACTCTAAAATATCGGGAGATATAGGGGAGAAATCGGATTTTCCGTACGCCTTGCTAACATCGGAAGATCTTCCGAACAATCTGTGTGGAAATTTCTAGTCGCTACCGTACTGATGAAAAATAGGAAGTTTCCAGCTTCCTAAAAATACTTAGAACAAAAATATCTCATGTTTTTTCCCCTTAATTTATTTAGTAACCCGTAAAAGCACATTTAGTGAACACACCTAAATAAAAATAAGTTTGTCTAAATTTATATACAGAATAAGTTAGCTAAATACTGACTACGATATACAACGGTACTTACGGCAAGCATATTAACCGTGTTATTCGTTGGGTCCATGGTAATTCCAAATCCAATGAAGATATCCATGCCCAGTAGTTTTTGCGCTTTTGCTACAGTCAAGAGCCAATCAAAAGTTGACGATGGCTCCTCCAAACCTATTGGTGGTTCTAGTGGAAGGTTGACACTGGCCAGTGCTTCAAAGACGAATTTCAAACCGGCTGCCTCCAGTTTTTCTGTTAAAGACATCAGTTTATAATTTGTCAAAGAGGATCCAGTTTGCATAATACAAGTTAATAATAGTGAACCTGTCTCTAATTAACACTATGGCTTACTCTAACTTTCACAATCTTAAAGTAAGACTTACTGGCAGAGTACCGTTTCGTATGTTTTCTATTTCAGCTTTCTCGATATTAATCGCGAGGTTAGTAGTTTCTGGACTGAATAGAAATATGAGTTGCCTGATGCTAAGCGAATTTTTATTCCTTCCGTGACCTCGTTTTTACTTGTTACATGTCCCCAAATATTTAAATTTATGTACTTTCTCTGTGATCTCATTCTTTATTATTATCTCTATTTCCTTCATTCTCTGTGTTTCTCCTTCTTATCCTTTATTTTGTTTTCTCTACATTCACCTGTAGACCTATCTCATCGCAAGCTTCTACTAAGAACCTGTCTGATATGTGAAATTCTGTCGCACAATAACCAGTAAAGATTCTACAAATTACTTTTGGCCCAGGTCACGAGGTCTATGCTTCGGGCTAGGCCTGACCCGGTGTTCCAGAAGGCAGGGCGGAGTTTTCATTTATTCCTTCTTACACATTGTTGGGTTTGAACAAAATAATATATTTATTTCAGGAAGTGACAAGCACAGGGGTTTCCCCCCAGAACAAATTACAAAGAAACAAATTTCAAATAAAAAAACAAGTTTGATAAACTTCTTTTCATAACTGCTTGTTTCATGTTTGTTTATGAAATTTAACACAATATCAAGTTTCAAATAGTTCAAAGCAAGTGACTGTCAACCTTGTGGCAAGCTAGCATGCTATGTGGGTTCAATTTACAACATTCCTGGCTAATGACTCATCATAGGAATTAGCTAAGAGTCAGCTACTGTGTAGACACCACACCGGATACATTCTGAACAGAGCTGAAAACGGATCACTTTTGGTAACCTGATCCGAAACCTGACGTGATTGACCGGAGTGACCTCACTGACCCGGTTTAGACCCAAATGTCCAAGGTGGCTGTTATCCGGCAACACGACTACCTCCGTTACGTATTATTTGCGCACCCCTGGGGGAGCTTTTGTTCTTTCCGGGGATATGAGACTCATTTCCACGTGTTATGACTATTGTTAGGAAGATTTCAGGGGCGTGTTCGCATGCTCTTGTGTAAAACCCGTGTCTCGTTCACCCCTGAAAGAACCACTGTTCAAACCCATAAGGAAATAATAAAATCTCTTCCCGCATCCCTTCCCCTATTCCGGCCTAAGCCTTAGATGCCCAAAGGCCATAAATACTTTCAATTCCAATCTTCCTTCCCGAGATCAGCTGATCACACCGTGTCCTAACCATAGACCCGCTGACCGTGTCCAAAATTTTACCGAATGACTTTGTGACCCGTTTCAGTTCTGATCCCGAAAACATTAACACCACAAATGAGTAAACGTTTGCATACTTTTTCATCCCTATTTGATCACATGGCTACATACTTCAACATAAATAAATAGGCAATAAATCATTACATGGAAGGGAGAAAGCAACTGTGGATGTCACAACGGCAAGCAACCTTCTACATGCATATATATATATATATATATATATATATATATATTATATATATATATATAACTTAGTCGGCAATACTTCCAGCTGAACATTCTCTGTTTGTTCATTTCAATTAATTACCACCATTTACACTATGTGGCAGCACTTACAGTTCAGAAGATGACAGTGGCCTCTACTGGAGTAGACATGGAACTCTCCGCAGTCGGCTGAACAACGCATGGCCGGAATAAACAGATTTGGCCTCCTCTGTTTACGTATTTACTCTCTGATACAACCCAGATCATCTCAGCGATTAGCCACTGTTCTAACGAACCGAGCTATGAAAAGTTCTCGGAATGAAGTACAAGACCTAAATGAAATATATATCTCGGGCAAATCATGTTTATTTTCCTACATAATCTCCCATTACAATAATAATACACTTGGTTAAACGATGTTCTAAATCTGTTATGCCATCGCGGAAGACCGTATTCTATAGGCATGCAAAATATTCCTTTACTGACGCTTGAAGCTCTTCGTCTGAAGTAAATCGAAGGTATTTGTTCAGTCTCGGGAAGAGATGAAAGCTGATGGAGATAAATCTGGCCAATAAGGTGGATGTGGCAGGAAATGTTCACCCAAGTCATTGATTTTTGCCACTGAAACGGCATCTGTATGGGGTCGAGCATGCAAGATTATTTTCTTATTTGTTAAGCCCCGTCCTTTTGCGGTTTTTTGTTTCCTGTAAATTGCCTGACAGCTCTACATAGTATTTACTGGTGTTGCTTTTACCTGGCTGAAGGTAGTCAATGAGAAGCATATCTTTCGGATCCAGAAAAACTTATGGGCTGCGGTGGCTAAATGGTAGAGCGCTAACCTCTGGTAGCAGGGGTCGTCGGTTCGATTCCTGCTCCTGCCATGTTGGCTTTGTGGTGGACAAACACCGTGTGCGGAGTTCTCCAGTTTCCTTCCACTTCTTCATTCCACCGATTCATCTCATCATCATCCATCCGGTTTGAGCTAAAGTTGCCTAAAGGCCTTAAAAATTAAATTTAAATTCATTTTTTTTAAAAATCTGATGCCATATGTTTCTGGCAGACTTTACACGTATTGTTAAAACTTCACAAGTAACTTTTATATCACTCTCTGTTTCTGTTTGTTGCCTTCGTATCCGACTTCATTATATATTTTATCATCGCTCGGTGTTCAAAATTTAGCATTTTTTACGTTCTTTTTCTTTAGTTCACAATGGTTCTTGGTGTCCTCAAATCTTGCAAAGTTAATTTAACTTATTTTCCGACGTCATAGAATGATGAAATTTTGCAAAACGTGACAATACAATATTCCATTGTTGCTTTCATAAATCTCTATATTTTAAAAGCATATTTTAATTTTTCTTTCTAATACGGACCATAAATACCAGCCTTAAACGATGAAGAGTTTGACGGGTTGCAGAACACTTTAGGATTAGGTCACAAATCATTAGCTTGAGAAAAAGTATTCGAGTACCAAAGTAACTTGAAAAAAATAATAAAAAGCACCTTTTAAAGACACACTTTTCTTAAAAAATTCGTAAAAAAGAGCAAAAAAATAATTTTGTTTATGTATGATTAAATAGAAAAGCATGGGGCCCGGAAATTGAAGAACTTATAAAGTGATCGTATATGAGAGCGCGCCCCATGCTTTTCTTTCTAATTATACATAAATAAAATTATTTTTTTAACGCGTTTTTATTAACTCGCTTTCTTGTCTGTCTGTTCGGTACAAATTTTGCAATCGATTTTAAACTCACTTCCCATCATCCGATTTCTTTGACATTTTGTAAACTTGCTTGCTTGCCATGACAATACAATATTCAATCATTAGATATACATGTACGACAAAATTATCCATTTAACTGTAATAATTAATTTAAATGATTCGAAATTATCCTTAAATGCACGCAACACCGCAACTATTTTGTACAATTCGGGTTGCCTATCACGCAGGTAGTTTAATATACATCTATTATACATTACAAATAATTAAAAAAGGATTTAAAAAACGTGCTTTTTAAGATGGACTAAAAAGTAAACAAAAAATATAATAAATTGAAATAATCTTATGAATCGGAAAATAAAAGCGTGGGTACTCCTGCTTACCTTATCATAAAATCATAATATCTAAGCGCACCCACGCTTTTATTTTCCGATTCATAATTATTTACTTTTTGGTACGGAAAGTATGTATTTAAAAAGTGTTTTTATTATTATTATTATTTTACAAACACGCTTGCTTTCGCGGAAATATTTTGTCGCTGGCATAACCAAAAGGCGTATCTATAAAAAAGTTAATCACCTGTGTGATGTTAGCATCGAGTATAGTCCCCAGCACCTCCTGAAACTCTCTAAGAATCAGTGTTGCAAACTAATTTTCGTGAATGGGAGTAACAAAGCTAGTATTTTTGGTCGTTGTATAAAGAGCTGATACTGGGTCACTTTCGCTGACCTGGCCTAACCCGAACATAGGTGACCCGATTCGAAACATGATTTGATTGACCCTGTCTTGGAACTATAATGAACTGAAAATTTTCGGTGGTGTATTTACCATGTTCTGGACGTAACACCTCCGGTCCCGGCAACCCCTGAAAGAAACACTGTTCAAACGCAAGGATATAACTGAAAACTGAACACAGCAATCCAAAATTCTTTGTTACTCCCATTAACCAAAATTAGTTTGCAACATTGATCCTTAGAAATTTTTAAGAGGTGGTAGGGACTATCCAACTATGATCTTGGATTTAAAACTGATAAACTCGATACTAACTTCACACAGTTGATTTTTTTTTTTTAGATACGCCTTTTGGTCATGCCAGCGACGATTTATTTATAACATCGGTTGTTATTTACTGATCCAAACAATACTGCAAGGTTGTTATAACAGAAAAGGGCCCATAATAATCATGTACTCGGTTTAGAACTAGTGCTACCATCTGTGAGCCATTCCGAGAACTTTTCAAATCACCTTCGTGTAAAGAACATAGTAAAGCCGTCAATTTTCTCGCTATATAATGAAAAAAAAGTGACAAAATGAGTAAGCCGGATTTTTAAAAGAATATATTATGAGGCAAATGAGAACAAGGAGAATTCTAATAACGTAATTCTGACAAACCAAGTGCGTTAGAAGTGTTGAAACCTACCCTCAGAAGGCTATTCATTGCCTACACTTCTTAAGGAAAAAATTCTTCAGAGAATATCTAAAGTATAAAATAAGTGTATTTAGCGCTCTTTAATCCGGCTGGGACCACGGCCGGGCCGAATTAGTCATTTTGAACGGGAATAACAAAGAAAAATTAATACACTACAATACAACACTGAGCGAACTAAAAACGCGGGCAGAAAAATGAAGATAGTGGTGTTGCCAGTACGTTTTGTATATGAGATATAGATAAAGTGTGAGTAACTAAGGCAACGCTGCGGAGGAAAACTAAGGTTTAAGAACGCATGGCAACGCTGCGGAGGAAAAAAAGAAAAAAAAATTCAAAAATCGTAAACGTGACCATTGTTTATCTTCTCGCGTTCTGTAGAACACGAACGGGCTGAGTTTGAAAACGCGGCAGTAGAAAATCGGGAAACATTTGCATCAACACACTCATTTGCTTCTTAAAAGGGGCCTGAAAATTCGAATACGAACGGCTCGATCGGTGCTGGATTCCAGAATGTGCCGAACCTAAGAACGATGGATTAAAGAGAGCCTTCTGTATTTTGCTTTACATTGTAGAATGAATGATTTCAAAGTATTTTAAAAAGAAAACACCAATTGGCTTACCTGTATTCATACACGACCTGTACATGGTTCTCGCATCTCTGACAGGAGCTGGCTCCATTTCCGTTGAATTTAGTTCCAGAAATTCTTAAAAAGAAAAAAAAAAGGGGAAAGTCTACAAGAAAGGGGTTAAGAAATGCACTCATTCACTAACATACAACTCACACGTTCAAATGACAAAAAGACAATGCGATAGCACTGCAGTATCTTCCAGAGGTCACTTTTGGTGGCCCAGTCTGAAACTTGACCCAACCCAAAAGACCAGACTGGCTCTGTGACCTCATGAAAGAATCTTGACCGAGTTGACCCGGTGAATGAATCTCGACTCGTGGCTTGAATCAATCAGTATATTGTCATTTGTGTGATTCATTGGGCGCATTCAACGGACTAAGCGCTGAGAGAGCATTTTAATCGTTTTGGTTGCTACCTGTAGGCAAACCAATAAGATTCAAGCGCTCTATCAGCGGTTAGTGCTACCTTAGTCCGTTGAATGCGCCCAATCATTCAGTGAACTCACGTATCTTATAGTGTTCTACGTACTGTATGCCTCAATATGATATACAGGCATCAATAAATATTATACGACTCACGTTATTAACATAAAGGAAAGCACTTGTATTGATTTTTTTATCGTTAAATACTGAAAACGTAGTATTCCTCACAAATGACACGCACTCCTCACAAAACCAGGTGACCCTAACCTGAAAAATTATTATAAACAGGGTTTGGATTTTTATAACCTAAAAATTTCTGTAACATGCATGCATTTATGTCCTTAAAATATGCAAAATGGGACCTTAAAAACTGAAAATATGACCTATAGGATATAATATAAAATTTAAATTGATTGACACCAAACACAATTTCAAAAAATAAACTATATTACATGCAGTGACTGCGGACAGCAACAAAAAGAACGATCTGAAAACAATTTCATTGTTTATTCTTTACTATATAAACAAACAAACAAAAAAATCACACCGTTGGTTGTTTTCAAATCAAAGTATAAAACAAACTGAAAAAAGAAATCTTCTGCGAAATACGTCAGTAATTTCTATTTAAACACTGGAAGTACTGTGCTGAACACAAAAATATGTTTTTATTCCACACTTTTGGGCCATAATATATGTCCTAAACCGAATATATAGTAGAAATATGCATTTATATGACCAATAAAAACAATGTTATTGATGTCAAAACACCAAGAAACGTGTTTAAACTAACTTAGCAAACAGAAAACCCGCCCCTGTGAAAATGTGATATGTCATAAAAATCAGGGCCTTAATTATAAATATCGTCATGAAAAACAGTAATGATTTTACAAGGGAAAGTAATTTTGGCGAAACATATTTTTCTTGAGGCCGAAAAGGTTAAAAGATTTTAATGCTTGTGTTCTATTTAATACTTCAAAAAGAAAATTCTTTCAGAATAACCTTTCCGGGGGGTAGTATTTGCTACACACCGCCGCGCCGGGGGTGTTTTCGTGCCTCCGTGGGTATAAGATTTTGTTACACTTTTCGGCATTGTATTTTTCGTGCTCTAGGGATAACACCACCACCGTTCCTGGTAACCCCTGAGAAAAAATACTGTCTAAACGCAAGTGTATAAGTAAGAATTAACAACTCTGCTTTACGTTGAGGGTCACCAGGTCAGACCGGGTACCGGTACCAAGCAAAGATTCGGTGACACGTTTCATCCCCTGGCGCCACCGTCACTTCATGGCGCTACTTGATCAGTTTGCCAGGTGCTATGTTATGAGTCTGCTCCAACATTGGTTCATCGCAACATGACATCACTTGTCGTCGTTTGAACGCGGCATGATACAGATAGTGTGTACCAGGCGGAACGAATACTCCACTTCGGCAGTTATGCAAACATTCTTCTTTTCTCGATTCACGTTATCATGCGTGTACTTGGAGCAGATCATTGAAGGCTTTCCTACCCACCATGGATAGCGTGGTGGCTGACCATGACTGCTTGATAACCGGGAATTAGACGGAACAACGCATGGTAACAGCTAACATACATGGTGCGGCACTTTACGTTCCTCATTTTGAAAGTAAAATAAATCATTTATTGTACACAAAAATAAATACAACTGAACACGGATAAGTAAGACAAAGTCTTCGATTCATAAAACAGGTCTTATGTCTTAAATACAACGCCTAGGGGATGTCCGCCACGATAATCAAGGCATTGCTGTCATCTCTCAGGCCCACTTGCCATAACGCGACATCGTGCGCATTATACTGCTACACCATCTGTTGGCAACAACAGATGCGCAACGCTTTGTGCGCAGTAGTAAAGTCCTGGATAATTTGAAGTTTACATGGGTGGAACTGAAAATCGTGGTGCAAAATTCGGCGCATACTCTGTCGAACAAATTACAGAGTTGGTAATGCCGCGTTGATCGAAATGGACTTCCCACACGTTCGATATTTTCAGGTGACCGTACGTTGTTTCGACGAGTACTGGCTTTATCATTTATGGATCTAGTCTCACGCCACTGACACACCAATTAACTGATTATTTGTCTTGAAGGTGCAGCCTCACGTTGCCAATCATTAAAGCTTTGACGAAACTCTCGCTGCTCGGATACAATCAACTTGCTTAACACGAACTGTTCCTCACAAGATACACGCTGCTGCACAGACCAACTCTCTATTGTTCACTGTGTCTAAAGCCATAAGGAACCCAACTACCGATGTCAGCGATATCTCCCACAACTCACAGAGGCAGTGTTGCTAACTATAAATGCATCACCCTGTATAAAATCTCTGTCAATATTTGAAACCCTTTCTTTGACAGATATATTCACTAACTACAGAGAAGATTTCTCGTGCTGTAGATTAAGCCACGGAACTTTTGTAATAGAGCTCTCCAGAAAATGCAAGATCGATGAGAGAAATTACTGAATGAATGCAGAGAGGCATGACTTTGACTACCTTGGTACTAATTTTGTACTACAGTAGAGCATCGATTCTCCGGTTTAATTGGGGGACTGATGGTGCTCGGATAACCGATATTCCGGATAATCAATTGCGCTAAATATGGAAATAAAATGGATTTACCCGTCTAATCTTTCGCTTTCTAATATAACTTTAATAATGGCTTTAATAGTTTTAGAATAACAAACAGCCCTGTTAAAGGGCTAAACAATTACTGTATTCATAAACGAAAGTACAGTTCGAACATACACACAAAGTAAACCGATTTCCGGATCATCGACACTTTACTGAATTTAAACACTTCAAAAGGTAAAAGTCTTCCGGTCATTTCAATGGCACAAACCCAATAACTATATAGTCATATTTTCAAAATAATTCTGAATGTTTTTCGTAATACTGAAAATGTAATGTATGTAATACAGGGATTCTGCCAGCATTTTTAATTCAGAGGTACAAAGTCGTATGTAGGTAGCGTTTTGCAGGTTTTCTATCAATTTTTAATAGTAAGATTTTTTAAAGTTGACAGTGTGTATTCGATGATTTGGAGGGATGATATTACCCATTGGTAGGTCTGGCTGCCAGACGTAACGCGAACATCGCAAAGAACTGCAACCTCGAGGGAAAAATTAAATTGGATTGCGTACAAATGATATAAAATGTCGATCTTCGTGTACTAACATTGGCATCCTGTTTATCATTGTTGCATGTATATTATTCATAGGTACCTCTAATTTCTCTTTGTAGGTGGAGTCTCCTTTCAGCAAACCAATCGTTGCTCGTAGCTGTGTCTGGAATTGGATGTTGTTTCTTCCAGTTTCCACAGACATAGCTATAAAAGTCTTCACAGGGATTCACATTACGATTCATTGATTGCAAGAAGTTAGAAGCTAAAATAAAAAAATCATTAAAAGGTTAATTAAAAGATGTACAATGCTCTTGTGATAATAAATACCTTACATAATTGAACGTGTCATTTGAAGAAGGCAAACAAACATTCCATTCTAACAGATATCGAGAACATTCAAGGAACATCCTGCTAGCACAATCATTTGTTTTCAGGATTGGTGTTTTTATGACTATCGTAAGGATACATGTTTCTACAGCGTCTCCTCTTCCTTGCACTCCATCTATCTTTCGACAGAGACATTGGCAATCAAAACTCCGTTACAGAGGAAATTGGAATGTTTCCCTTCTACAAATGGCACGTTTAATTATTTAATATGGAAATAAATTTTAGGGAAGAATTAATACGTAAGAGGCATTGGTAATCACACCTCTACTTTCCCAGATTTTTCTGAATACTGTAAAAATGAAGCAGAATATTACAACTGTTAAAAAGTAACGCAAGTAATACTTATTAATAGGGCCCGAAAAGTATGACGTCATATCTAGTGCCTATTTTCTTTTACGTGAAACAAAAACCTTAAAATTATGTCCCTAAATAAGGTGTCGATGTGCCAAATCAGTTGAAGTAGTACCCAATACATCCATATATGAAATGTTTTAGGATTCAGGGAGGGTTTCGCAACCTAAGAATTTCATTATCAATGAATTAAATGGTGTTAACACGGCCAGCATAGAAATCACATCTAAGCTGCATTCGCCAATCACAAACATAACTTAAATAGGTGTGCTGGGTACTACTTTGACTGTGTTTTGCTAAACCGACATGACTTATGTCATTACTTTTCGAAATATGACATCATTTGTAACGATGCCGCCTTAACTTTGAGTGTCTGTAGCTCCGAAACAAAGCATATTTCGAAATTTCTTCAGAACTCTTTTTCTGTTTAGATGCGAACAATCACGTCACGAAGTTTGGAATATTTTTCAAGAATTACATGACTAGGAATAAATTATTTTTTCTCAGCCATTTCTAACTTTAAAGAAGTACGTGATTAGGAATAAATTATGGGGTGCTTCTAATAAATACGCGGTAAAATTATTATATAATGTCACAAAGAATCATACAGAGAAGTAGACTGCATGAATAAACAACTTTTAGGATTCGAAAAAGTTTCACCTCATAAACATCCTGATAAATTAAAGCTTATGATTGATTTATACGTCAGCTAACAGGAAATTTTGAACCTATCATAGGATTTCGCTTTAACAGGATAGAAGATAAGCTAATTGAATCCAGTGACATCTGGCGCTGGGGGAAGAAAGTTTTTTGAAGGCAGAAGGAAATGCGCAGACATTTAACTTTGTAGATGACCTCTTTGTTTATGGGTTTCTGTGGTCATATTAGCACAAGCTTGGTTTTCTATAAGCACCCCACGCATTTATTTTTAGTCATGTCATGTCATTGTTAACAGTTATAAGTGGATTAAAATAATTTATAATTTTCTAAGTATTTTAGATAAAAGGGTTGTTTTCACAGATTCTCCTATATATATTTTATCCATGCATTCAGATTTATAGAAAATAGATGATGAAAGATATTTCTAAGGCAGAATTTGAAGGCAAATGAACCGATACATACCAAATCCCTTGTATAACATGCATACAGTGACATGATGGGGCTTGTTGTATCTATTTCCTGATGCGATCAACATTATTAGCAGTACTCTTCTAGATCTTCCAGTGTGAATTCCTACCCTGAAGAAACTTCTTATACCATTCAAACACACAGCTTCTTGATAAGGTCTAGTCAACGTTAGCCTACTGAAGGAGGTTAAACATTTCCGTGCTACCTTCATACAAAGCTTAATGTACATCCTCTGTTACACTTCCACAAATCCATTACCATCAAATAAATTTGTACCACACGCTATGTTGATTATGCGCCACCCTGTGGGATTTAGCGGAATAACTTTCATGGAAACAATTAAACAGAAAACATAACTTGTGACTAATTACGATCAACCGGAATAAGTGTGACGTAAGTACTTTTGGAATATAGAATCTGTCCTGGAACTTATATACCAAAAGCTTTGCAAACGTAGTTCACACTTACTTTCACATCAAATATGGAAAACGAAAGTGTAATTCTTCCATATTGGGTCAAAGTTACCTTCAGGAGGGTTACCTGGAAAGTGATATAACGGGCCAAAAGCACAAGAAAAACAACTTCCTAAGAGATTCTAGTGAAAATGTTTTGCGTAGAGACAAGTTCATTGGCTAGAATGAATCTATTGTGGTTTGTCATTGGCTTCTATCAGATCAAAATGACAGGACCTACGGTTTAAAGTGGATTCCCAGCCATCGAAGATCAAGGACATTTATCACCATCCAAGATCGAACCCGGAACCCTCTGATTGCAAGAGGTGGAGCGAAACCACTCATTCCCTAGTGAAACTGAGAAACAAATTCTCATTTCCCCCCTCAGAGAACAAATCCTCATTTCCTCGAAAAGTTTGATTTTTATTTCTGAATACGAAACTGACACTGTATGAATCGCTGGATTACAGTTTAAGGTAAGGAAAAACAAAAAATGTCATTTTCTATAATAATAATAACCGCTTCCAGCTACAATTTTACAATGAATACTTTCGAAAGTAAGATTTAACTTCTTCTTACCAGACTCTATGCATTCATTTGAAACACATAATCTGTCAGTTCCAGAAGATTTGTCCATTGCATCACGATCTGCAAAATTTAAGAATAAATGTTAATCAACACTGCAACGTAAGTTGAAGAATTCACATTTAAAAACTATTTAAAAATGAGTTCTAAAGGACGCAAAACACGCTTCGTTTTGACAAAAAAGAAAAAAAGAATACTAAAAGTAAACATAAATATATTTATGTTTACTTTTAGTATT
>JAGDQP010039147.1:0-17862 GCA_022664845.1 Lepisma saccharinum | reverse complement strand
ATATTATATTTAATTCAAACTTATAGCAACAGCTTTCCTTTCATATATTAAGCTTACTTATTAATCTCACCTTCTTCTCACCCTCCTCTTATTGAAAACTTCAACTCTCTTATTCATCTTCCCTCCCACTACATATTCCTAACAATCTTGCTCCAACCTCATTCTTCTACCTTATTTCTGCTCTCGATAATGACGACTTGCGGTATTCCAAATTTCGATTAAAAATAACTTACATTAAAAGGAAGATTTATAGAAATTAACAGTGAAAACTAATATACAGACAGATGAATTAAATAAATCAAATATTATCGAAAATATCAATACCTGATGATACAAAATAATTGCTTAATAAAATTAACCAATCTAACTCCTGACAATGGTGATTAATTGTTTATTGAAAACACCAATTCCGAGACTGGTGAAGAAGACTAGTTGTTTACCCATAGCTAAGAGAGAAATACCGAAAACATAAAGTCTGACAGCTGATGATGAAGACTAATTATTTAAGGAAAATATTAAATCTGACATCTGATGAGAAAGATCGCATGTTCATGAAAATATTAATTTCTACCTTGAAGACCAAAAAGTAATAAAAATGATACATATTATACATCATTCATTTTTCTTCATTCTGCAGAGAAATAAAACATCAAACGAACGAACTTCCGAGACCAAGAGATGACTTGGTCTTTGCAATTCATTCCAAGCCGCGAAATAGAATGATTCGGGCTATCCCAAGTCTAAGCTATGACCATGTCTTTGTAGTCGGCCTATGTGTCTATTAATGACAATACTAGTCTATTATCTGGGGGCTCTTGTTTCACAGAACCCTCTTTAGTTTGGTTTCAGGAACTAACATGATTTTCTATGTCCCCGATCACTCCAGTGTCATATTTATGGAGGTCGATGGAAGAGCATTACCAAGAGCATTACTCACAGAGCGAAGTTACTACAACGATTTAGTATTTTCAAATCGCATAACAACTAAGGCTGAGTGCATGTTTTTGTTATGAATATTGTAGAGTGCAGCATTTTTTATTTTCAGTTTTGTTTTCTAAACGTCAGAACAATGGAGATAAGATATCATTTTCTTCTAATATGTCCTTTGCAAGTATTAGGTGAGGTACATCATGTCTGAAAACACTAGACTGGTAAACAGGTAAAGCCGAGATATTTTATTTATTGGGCCATTTCCATTTTGCATGAGCAAAGCGTATATGCTAAACTTTATTGACTCGCCCCCCTGGGGCATGTCTTTAGCATACGTCGGGAATTCCTTTTGGAACCCTTATTGGAACAGTTACAGATGGTGTCGTCCGTTAAAGCTGATGTACATCGCGTATAATGAAAAAATATCTAACGTTGCATTTCTAATTCGTCTTCGTTCGCTGTCGTTCACTCGACATACTGCTGCAAAACATCGATAGAGATATGGAAAATAATATGCCGCTATAACTTGAACCGAGGTGTTTTTTTCTTCCCTCTTCCCTATAATTAACTGTTTTTTCTCCTCGTCCTCCTCCTTCCTCAAATCCTAAACTAACATTTTTTTTTCTTAAAAATCTAACTTGAACAAATTCCTGTACCTACTATCCAAATTATGATCTAAATTCCTATCCTCACTCCTATCTTTCATTTGTTCCTTTTTGTCTGTCATTATCTTTCTCCTTTAATCTTCCAATTGTTCACTATTATCCTTGACGAAGTTAACAAATTCCGAAATATTGCAAGACTCTAAAGTTATTACTACGAACTAGATTCAATATTAACTGCTACAATCATTAGTTACTCTGAAATGGGCTCTTTAATAGTGAGCTCCGAGAAGTGATTCAAGTCAAGCCGCTATGACAACATTAACATGGTTCCTATTTATGAATCTGTGGTTTATTTCCTTCGGAAAAATCACAACTGACGTTAGCTAAAAATAGTCCATCGAAACTCCACTAAAAGTAAATGGTGCAACCACAATGTATAAAAATGTTTCGAAACCAATCTAGTTTTCGGAACAAATACAGATTAACGCGTACCCGGTTCACAGTTCCGATTCATTGCTCCAAGTCATGGTGAATGAAATCTGTTGACATGCTATGTCGAAATTTCGAATCACCGGTACCTTTAGCAGTTAATAAGAAACAAAACCTCTGAAAGAAATTTTGATAACCGTGTAATTACACTTCCATTGATTATAATTTAAATGGTGCACAAGACAAATAACATACCGTTATCCAGGTTAGAAGTAACAGTATCAAACCCAAGGTAAACTAACGTAATAGGAACCTATGAAAAATTTTAAAAAGTGTGTTCTAAAGACAATGATATAAATGGTTGAAACTATTTAATACTGACAAAACGTAAGTGCAGTATACTTAACTTCGATCATAATATACTATTATTGTATGGATTAAGATAATATCAGTAATGGAAACACAATCACTGTAGGGAAATAGTATGTCCATTCGACTACTTTTGATAGAGATAACTTGTATTCAACTACTATTTGACTATGTAAAGAGCCTTTAAATCTCATAGTTAGGATATGCACTGCCTTCTGATGTAAGTTACTTTTCGAGAATCATGATTTGTAAGGTATTCATCCTTTTCCACGGCTTCGCTGAAACCCGTGTTGTTGAGTGAGAATCATTTTCTCACATATCCTCTCGTCTTCCGTCGATATAAACTGTTGCTTACATAGAGGGAATTAGAACACATTTTACAAGAAATATTATTTTCAGTAGGCCACTGTCGAAGAAAAATAACAGGAACATATTTTCATTTGTTGATAACACTGAAAAATCCCAGAATGGGAATACTCTCTGGACATGCATTCCCCTTGACTTACAACAGAAATCTTCATTTCGTCCAGAATTTTATGATTCAATTTGGTAATCACATCACTTCCATTGATCGTTTTCTTCAAATAACCTAAATCCTTGAACACTTTTAGGAAAAGTGTAAATTTCAGTCCCCTGGTTAATTACTAGTGATGGCAGGTTGTGTTAGATTAGATGTAACTTAGGCAAATTATATTGTAGCAATATATGCAGTTAATTTCACCACATAAATACTATATTAGCTTGCGTCGAGACGTTTTTTAAACTAAATCTTCCATTGTGTAACGAATCAGTAACTTGGAAAAATGTTTTTATTGACTATACTTGGCTGTATAGTGAAGTCATTTTAAACCAAATAATGTGATTAGGATAAAAATTCTTAAAAGCTTGGTGTACATATACTACTTGGCCACGCAAGTAACATACTAAAAGTCCCTCAAAATTAAACTTGTGCTACGGACGCCTTATTGGAAAATGGTGGCTCAAATTAAGTTCTTTTCAATTTTCGCGGAAACTAAGAGGAGGGGAAAGTTTCAAATAAAGTTCGTTCAGTATAAAATTATATATTCTTTTGTAATTACGTTTCGTCGTTTGATCAATTCCATTTCAGCAAACTAATGTTCTGTTCAAGTTTCCTAATACAACATTTTCTGCTCAGAAAACCACTTTTGTGCATAACATTTGGGTATTTTTTTTAGATTAAAATTTCAGTGAGGGTTAGTTTGCAATTTTATGATACTTTATTCTTAGTGCGTACATTTTCTGTACTGGTATTATCATTTAAGTTATGTCTTTACAGAAAAGATGTGTAATCAATTTAGGAAAATTTTGCGAGCAGTTTATGTTGTTGGCATTAATTTCTACCTTTATTATTTTAAAAACACTAAACGAAAATATCATTGTATGACAATCAGTTTAGCTTTTGAACTATTTTATGGCTTCTGGTCAATGAAAAATAATGCCTTAACAACAATCTGCTGTGCTTTCATGCTGAAAAGCTAATTTAAAATATTTTTTAAGTGCGGCACAGTTTCCGGGAAAATAAAAAAAATGGCCGCTATTTTTCAAGATGACGACAGTAGTACATCTTTAAGTTTTAGAGATTCATATATTACTTAGGTGGTCAAGAACATTCTATAGAGCAAATCCCATACTTTTAAAACTTTTTTCTAAACTGATCTAAAGATTTTGGCTTCTGAAAAATAGTCGTCGTTTGATTTCATTTTGTGGCTTTAGGCTTGCTTAAATGAAAAAGGATAATTGCAAAAGGATTCATAATTTCATGCTGAACAAACTTAATTTGAAATATTTTGCGATGTGATGCTTAGTTTCTGCGAAAATTAAAAACAAATCTTAATTTTGGCCGCCATTTTCCAATATGTCGGCCGTAGTGCAAGTTTGATTTTTGGCGACATTTGGTATGTTGCTTGGTTGGCCAAATACTATATGTATAGCATGTCTCATGTTTTGAAAATATGTTTACCCAATTTTCATAAAATGACTACACTTAGGCCTTTTTGGATCTGCAATCTCACTACCTGTGGAGTATATCATACACCGGAATCGAGAAGTGAGATTGGATAAAGTTAGAGTAGTTTACTTTAAATAAGTCATTAATGAACAACATTATACCAGAAATTCAAATTAAACACCTTCGTCGAGAGTTTAGGCTGTCACCTGCCTACTATACTGAAGCCCATAGATTAATACTAAAAGATTAACTTCGAGTTCATCGTTCAGCTGCAAAGGTAGCACCAAACGCGTACTAAGGAAAATAATTCACAATTATAGTAACATTAGTAATTCTGCGTTACCGAAGTGTACGATTAACGGTATTCAATAATTATGTTTTGCAATAGCATGTTCATGCGTAGAATCTCAATACTGCATTGACTATGTTATATTCAACTTGAAGGATTCAAGGGATTAGAATTAGTAACATAATGTGTTAGAGCATGCTGAAACCATCAGAAACTGAATTTGCAAATGTAGGCCTAGTAATGAAACACCCTTCTTCCAATCAATCACACACACACACACATACATACATACATACATATATATATATATATATATATATATATATATAAATCACAGCCATATCGATCCACTAGTGGATGAAGGCCTCTGCCCGAAGGGAGGAGTTGGTCTTCTGCTCCCACGCTGACCAGACGGGTTGGGAGAGGAGAGCCGAAGCTTTCACTGTGATCGCCACTGTCTTTATTGAGCCCCACCGGGAATTGAACCCGGGACTGCTCGCACTGAAGTCGAGCGCGCTACCGACTAGGCTACATATATAATATAAATCCTATCTGTGCGTGTTAAAAATCTACAAACTTGCTAAATAAAATGCAAAGGCAGTAAATAGTCAAAACAGAATAGAGAGTTTTAAATTAAAAATTTTGCAACTATAAAATATACAAATATGAGACCTGTACTTAGAGTGTTAAAGCATACAGCCTCGACGAACCGTGTATTTAGGGAGCAGAAGTTATCAAAACCGTATGACAGAAGGAAAAGGGTGAAAAGTGTATTATATAATTAAAAATGAAAGTAAATACTAATAAATACTGGGAACGTTGTGTAATATATCTTAAGGACTCATAATAATAATAATAATAATAATAGTTTAACATTACATTTTGGAGCACACTATGCGAATCGCACCCGCAGCAACGGGTCAAATTAAACAAGATCGCAAAAGAAATAAAAAGTGTTCTTCAAGAACAATAACAAAAGAAAAATGAAAGGAGGCAGGATAAAAACTAAAATATAGAAGTTGGATAAAACAATAAGTGGCCACAATTGGCAACGCAACATTTGTAATGGGTACCTGGGTTATATACCTCAGATTCAACACAAACCCAGGCTACGAGGAAGTAATGCAACCCTAACCGAAAACATCGTTCAACTACTCCGAGTGCAAATAGAGGCACAGAAAAGTTTCTTCAGACCAATGGCCAGACAGACAAGGCAGAGTCTCTCAATGAGAGGGTAAAATATCATCGAAACTAGCACGATCGAAACGTTTCGAAAATTCAAATTATCATTCCGATTATGATTATTAGATATAGAATTGTTGTTGTTGGTAAAAAGTATGGAACTTGGAATACTTCTACTTATAATGTCTTTAGAAGGATCCTCACAGAAACGAGAGGATTTTCTTTTATCACCCACACAAATGGGCTGCAACGAGGAAGTGATATCATGCAGGTCACTCTGTTACCAAGTGTTAAGATGCACTATCAGCTATTCAACAGTTTTGGGTTTAAACATCTGTATCAGCCTAATAATAGACAGATGCAACGATTCCAGCAGAATTTCTGAACTTCTGTTTCATCTAGGTTCTAATTGAGATCGCGATATGTCTTCGTCATCTCCCAAACGAAATCGAATATCGTTCATATTCCCTACTAGTACATTTTAATGTTTGCAGTCTATGAAGCTTTATTTTCTTTAATCTAGAATCAAACAACTGCTCTAGAAAAGCTTGCACGGAAAGCTTCATTGTACGTTTTGATTTGAGGGCTCAACTTTGACTACCGCGCACGTTCATGTCCATTTAAGCGACTCCCGATCATTAAAAGCCGAACAGAATCCTAAAATCTCATTAACGTAAATTTCTGTTCAATGCCGTTCCGAAAATCTTGAGGAATTTGAGTTAACACTGTTTCTGAGAAAGTAAAAATGAGCTAGGTCTCTCAAACGAACAGGTTTGCAAACCACAGTCTTGTCATTAAACGTATTATAATCATTGTAGGTTTTATCAGTTATATGAAATACTGAGCCAATTTGCCCCACTGGTTGAGAACTAAACGCAGTAGATCCCACGGTAGGTCTGCATGCAAACAGCATACGTATCAAAAGCGCAGGAATAAGATGCATTAACGCCAGTTTCATATCTAACACTCGAAGGAACTGCGAATCTAAATGATGATTGTTAGCCGAAGCCTCAAATGTCCAAGTGTGACTTCCACTGGTATTAACCTGAGTGTTACTCACTAAAGTGGAAATAACAGAAGTGCTGACTACAGTTCCGGCGTTTGTTATAGTGAAACTCTTTTCAGCAATTCAAAACTGAAACAGCCACTGGACTCTTTGTAACGTTTGATGCACCCAAAGCAGTCTCATTGAGATGCAGTTTTATAGATAAAACTTCCTTACGCAACGATCTGAGGATTCTTTTGAACGAAGCTGATCGCTGAAGCTAACCTCATTCTTCTGAGTGTTGAGCTTCAAATCTGTCTGATGTACAGTGTTTAAGATTTCGTCAGTTCTTTTCTCAATGTTACTAAAACCATTTGTAACAGTAGTATTAGTAAGTTGTATTTACATGACCGAGAGTTCGTGACTTATTCTCTGTACACAGTCTTCGACCGACAACCCATACGTCTGATTTTCTTTTCCATTAACTTCAGGACTTTTAGTGAGGTCATCCTTCAGTTGCCCTACTTCTACATTAACCTGACCAATATCAACCTTGAGTTCTCCCTTTAACTGACCTTTATCAGCCTTGAGTTCTCACTTAACCTGATCTATAACAACATTTAGTTCTCTTTTAATCTTACCTACACTCTTAAAAATTCAGTTGAAATTTACGGTAATAATACCGGAATTGTTCTTGCTTTTCCCCGTAGCCGTATTTTACAGTGAAAATAGATGACTACAGAAGCAACGTAAACAACCCTCTATATAAATGTGCTATAAATATGGTTAGTATATGACCTTTTACGGTAAAAACTTGACGTCCCCGATTGCCAGTAATTTCACCGTAAAATTTCCGGGCTTTTTTAAAGAGTGTACATCTTCATTAAACTGACCTACTTCATTCTTGACCTGACCGATATCAACCTTGAGTTCTCCATTAAGCTCTGTCATCGCTCTAATAAGTGTATCGATACCGGAATTATCGGAGGTAACGTTTTCATCGTCAAGTTAACTAATATCGCCAAAAGGAACCGGGGAATTGACTCTGCAATTCATACAGTAGCAGGGACTGTCAGATCCCGTCAGCGAAGCATAAACACATCGTGGAATACCCGACCACGTGAGATGCCACCAAATATCTCAATGATTGCAGCAGATCGCGAGTTTATCCTTACCTTCTCACCAAGTCATCGTTTCCTCATCACTAGTTCGCAAACCCGACCTAGCCCTACGCCTAGTCGCGTTTATTTCGACCTGTCCCGAAACCGACATTGGGAAAGAAATTAACAAATTAATAAATGCATTGTCTATCCATGAAAACAAGTACTAAATCAAGATAAAAGGATAGGGAAGAAATGGTGTTAGCCATTCCCACACACTACAACAGAGTAGCAGGCATTTCAGCTATGAAATCTTTCCAGACATACCTAAAACCCATAGCTAAAATTGTAAAATACAAATAAATAATAAGTTAATTTCCTGTCGCATTAAAATATTAATAATAAAGCTCACTTTTTCTGAACACATTACCCATATTATTCGAAGTGCTATGATGAAACTAGGTTTGCTCTATCGCTTCACAGAAATTCGAAGTTAGTCTCCATTTAGCTTGTTTCACAAGTCCTGTGTGTCACGTACTATTGAATGTTGCTCGTCTATATGGTCCATGGCATGTCCTACGCATCTTAATAAGCTAGAATATATTATAAATTTCTTTGTTGCTATAGTGAGAGTCAGAGCTCCAGAATCACGTGGGTTCTCTGATGCGGACTTGATAAAAATATTGAATATAAAATCACCTCAAGCTCGTTGCGACACTGATGATCTTTTTACTTGAACAAAATTATTAAAGGCAATATGCAATGTCAGAACATATTGTCACAAATAAACTTTTATTGTACATATCCGACGAACACAAAATGTAGCCCTCTTTTATGTAAACAAACCATGAATAAACTTGGTTCAAAGATCACTTGTAAATAGGATAAATACGAATTATAATTGACTCCCACAGACATTTGATTTTTGTATCTGAGAGCACTTTTAGGGCTCAGAAAAACAAATTGTATTCTTGACGTTGTTGTACATATTATTTTTCTTAATTTCTGTTGATGTTTCGATGTAAAATGGCCGACATGTGCTGTATTTGGAAGTTATTTGCAAATAAATAAATAAATAATAATGTAGTCCAATAAGGTCAAGAAAGTTGAAGGTAACTGAAATAACGTAAAAGTATACGAAAGGAAAAGAAATTAAAGATAAAAAGTGTAGATAATACGAGTATGTATCATTTGAGCTTTTGTATCACTGTACCGCTGTGTCTTTCAATGCATGTATAGAATCATCACCACACGAGGGTATATATAACTAGACAGCATGCTTCCATTTGCTATCCCAGCTGAAGATAATATAATTATGTATATTTATTCTTTTATTGTGTCAAAACACCTACGGTTGAAATACCGCAACGTCTGAAGAGAACAGGCCTTCGAAGTTCGCTGTCAAAAGGTCGCCAATTTGTAATATTTTTAGGAGTAATAATAATAATAATCATATATCTTTGACATGATATATCGGAACACACTACCCGAATCACAACCGCAGCAACATCTCAAATTAAAGAAGATCGCAAAAGAAAGGAAAAAAGCATGCTTCAAGAAAAACAACATAAGACCAGTAAAAAGACGGAAGAAAAACGTAAATTATAGAAGTTGTGTGACAAAATAAGTGGTCATTTTTGGCAATACGGGGGAAACCCCACATATTCAACCCACGCCCATGCTACGACGAAGTCAGACAACCCTAACACGAGATATCGTTTAAGTCCTCGAAGCGTACATATAGGCACAGAAAAGTCTTTTCAGGTCAATGGCCAGACAGACTAGGCAAAGCCGAACATAACAATAACCGACCTCTGCAGTCTCCCAATAAGAGCGAAAAACATCATCGAAACTGACGTCGAAGAGAAAAAATGGTGACACACCGCAGTACACAGAGAGCAAATAATAAAAGAGGGAAACAGACAAGATGTAAAAGAAGGAAAACAGACAAGGGTGTAAAAGAATATAATATCGAACTAGTTCAGTTCTTTACGACATATAGTTGCAAAATACGGTAGCACAAGAACTTGTAGCGAGATTTCCAAGACGTGGCGACACTGGAGTTCCTATGCTTTTGCTCAGTTACCCTCCTAAAAACCTCCAAACTTCAATTATGTTCATTCCGGAATAAGAAAAATACCACTTGCAAATATTCGTGACTTACAGTTCACGCTTGTGCAAGATCACATCTAATGTAATACCTCGCTCATCTATTCAACATCGATCCGTACATAACCCAATCTAATCCATGCCATCGCTTTGTAATCCAGCACCTACTTCGAACCTATCACACGAACTCAAAACAATTTGAAAACTCTGTAATAACACTGTCTAACTTAACTAAATTCAAAGTAAACTTTTAAGGTAATTTAACATAATTGAACTACCGTATATTCTGAATTTTCCGTATAATACCAACGCAGATCAAAACTAAACAACTATGTAGAGTATATCATCATAATTTCAATATTGTTTCATTTTCAAGTACATTTTTTCATTAATATACTATTTATCGAGTTACCTTGAATAATTCAGATTCCATCTATCTATTGTAGGATTTTGAAATTAAAATCATAGTTATTCTGTGAGCTATTTAATTACTCGCAAGCACCAGTAAAAGGGTTTACCAACTAAAAACGATGAATTACACAAACATGGCAGCACGGAGTGCACCGACAAAGATCGAAAAACTTTTAACCTTGATCATTCACCGGAACATAGGCCTAGGCACGTTTTAGAGTTTGTGAATTTCAAAATAATTTCAAGTTACAAATTTTCGATTGAGATCACATTAATATTTTGTCTACACGCCATAGTTACAGAAGTTGACTTAAAAGAATCTAACCTATCATATCAAATTGATACACATATTCTGTCCCAAAGGAATTTGTTTGAGAGAAAGAAAATTTATCTTAATTAATCTCTGTTAAACTTCAAAGGTTGATATGAGCGATGTTATGTTAATTTCATATATGAATTTCCATTTACAATAACTGAAAGGTTTATGTTTTGTTTTTAGCAATTTACTCAATCCATCGCTTTTCATATAACATTAAACGTAGCTGAAAAGTTTGAGTTCGATTAGGTTTCGTTAGATTAATTTCTATTACACATTTGTACACAGTACCCGGCCTAAAGTCTTCATGATTCCGAAACAATAACTGCCTTAATGGGACATCAAAACAAATGAAATGTATACCATCTTCGTAAACGGTTGAGCACATTGATGATCGCTGGAAGTTTTTTTAAGTCCAACTTCGAGTATCTTTGAAAAAAGTTAATTACAAATGAAAGGTGCGAGCCTCAAAGGGTAAGGTGAACCTTTGCAATTTGATTTTTTTACAGATGTGTTAGGTGCAGTAAAGCATGTTGAAATGTTATTAAGTTTAGAAAAAGTACACTTCATTGAAATACATAATGCTACAGTAAATGTGATTCCGTGCAGGTTTTCCTATTTACATTTTCATACGTAAAAGAACATTTATAATGAAAGGAAAGATAGCAGACATCTCGAATCCATAGTAGAATGAATACGACAAAGCAGAAAAAAAACAGCATTTACAACGGATATGAATGGCATTGTGTTCAGACACCGAAAATGCCGTTATTTTATTCACAAGCTAATCTGTAAAGGTGAATTGGTTCATGTTAATTCAGTAATAGAGCGCGGGACTTATAATTGTAAGGTCGTTGGTTCGAAACCCATTTGGCATAAACTTTTTTGAATGTAATGATATATTCCTTAAAGCATGAATAAGTAGATAAAATAATTACATTTAAATAAATAAGTTGTATAGATATTAATAGAATCATTTCAGAACATAAGTCATTAATATTTTATAATATAACATCTGAGAGGTTGTTGGCGTTGACAGAATATTGGTATATTATATGTGAATACTGAATACAAATTAAGTAAGTCGTGTAATAGCAATAAATAAGAGTGTTCGCCAGAGAGTTTCAATATAAGAGCGCAAGCAGACGTGCCTAAATCGTGCCGTGTTAATTGGTGATATATAGCGTTCAGTTTCCAGTTAAGTACTATATTGTATTTTGACTATTGTTTAACTTGACGTACTTTTCTTTAATTCGTATCGTTGGGAGTGCGTAGCTAAGATGGTGACATTTGTCGCATTTCTAAACATAGCAATGAACTGTACACTTCTTTTGCATTCTTAAGCTTACTTATCGATGCTTGTTTGTGTCTGTAAAGATGGAGTAGCATACTAGATTCAATTTGTCTTACAAGCTAAAGGAAGAACTGTCTACCGTAGATAATGGATAAGATACAAACTAATGTTTTTCTATTTATTGGATATAGGGATATTCTAAGAATCAATCTTTCCTCTTTAAATTGAACTTGGAGTGATTTTGATCATTTTTATGTGTAATATCCCTTTCACACGTACCTTTGTATATCTGCACTGAGAAGTCCCTGGTTAAAACCATTCGTATCTTCTGCACCGGACGAAAGTCGGTATGTTCACTTATATAAGAGTTTCTGTCTTTCCATCTTCTATTCCGAAGCGAAGGTAGTTAGATACACTTTATCCATGAGTCTGTTTTCTTATTCTGCAAACTTTACGATGACTGATATCGATACTAAAGTTCGTATTTCTAACTAAGACCATTAGTCACTACTGAAATGTATAAATTCTATTAAAGCTCACAAAGTATCACGTTTTTCACGAAACTAACGAAGTTCTCTTTTGACAAACGAACGACGAATACAAGTTAACTCTTCGAAGTCGCTGCTATTACTATACTAGAATACGGATTCACTGTAAATGGTGTTTCTATAATACTGAATTTTCTCAATCTCTTTTCGTTCTCGTGGGGACCGAGAAGGCAAGCTATGAAACTCGGTAATCTTTCTCAAAAATGGTAATCTCATGGTTTTGGTGATTAACGTCACGTCCTATGTCATTCCAGGAAGGTGACCTATGGGTCACGTAAAGTAGGATTTTACTTGGATCCCGGGAGAAGGATCTGAGTAATTTTCAGCTGGGACCTGATTCAAGAATTGTCTTGGAATTTGGAAGGGAAAGAAGTAAGTTCTCTTGAGATGGTGTTTCTGCTTAAATTCTCATAGCCTTGTGGCTGTTGTAGAATTCTAAAGTATGAGTAATATGAAATGAATTTATTCTTGGCTATTAGCCTGGAAGGGCGATGATATCATGAAAAGTTTTGGATTCATACATGACTAATTATTGTTATACTGTACTTGTGGTTTGCTGTAATGTTCATGCATCACGAAGTAAATGATTCTCTCTTGCCTTCAATAATGTTGTTCTGTTATAATAAAGCACTTTGCATTTTTTGTATTTTACCTTCTGTAAAAGGTCTAATTTTCACTTTTGATTTCAACTGATTTAATATTATACTTAAAACACTCTAAACTATAGATTCGTGTTTTTGTTATATTACCACATAAATTTTGACAATAGCATGGCACAGAGAATTTCAAAAAAGTTGACTTAAGCAGTGGATGGATTGTCATGCTTTGGAATTCAAGCCCAATTCCCTCTTAATACACGAACTTATATTTGAAAAATGCCAGTTACAACCGGAACATCAAGAAGCTATATAAAATGTTCATACCGACGTAGTCTTAACATAAAATTTACTTCCCAGCATATATTGACAGGGTGTTAAATATATGCAAAAGGATTTGCATATATAGAGATAA
Source organism: Lepisma saccharinum (assembly GCA_022664845.1). NCBI lineage: Eukaryota > Metazoa > Arthropoda > Insecta > Zygentoma > Lepismatidae > Lepisma > Lepisma saccharinum. The sequence goes on along the minus strand of JAGDQP010039147.1, from coordinate 4,315 downwards.
TGAAATGCAATATGAATTACCTGTCGAAGTTGATAATAGTTGTTGGATAACAACTTTAGTTGTCTCTGTCCCATTGGAGGAGATAAGTAAAGGTAAAAATGGTAAAGCTATCCCCTATGCGATACGCACGCGCGGTCAACGACTCATGGGGATGTAGAGGTAGCGCTCCACATATTATAGACCTAACGGTACAGTAAAGTGGGGTGGTCAGTCACACGTTCTACCACCTTTATCTTCCCAAGGGGCCCAGGCGTACCAGAAACACTCTGGTACTCAATTTGATTTGTGAAGGTGTTGAAAATATTAGATTTACAGTACAAGGGACAACATGTGTATAAGATATATTCAGGACGAAGATTAATCGTATTTGACAAGATCTATGGAGAAGTGCCCCATTTCATCAATATTTTAGTTTATCAGGTTCAAGTGCAGATTTCAAATCAGTTAAAGGTAAGTAATAAGTGCAACAGTCCCTTCCACCTTCAGTCTCAATGCCTATTAATGGGCAATTAAATTGATTCCACTTAGAAAAATGTGCCCTATAATTTAAATGCCTCCACAACGTGATCAGACCCTTTATCAATGGAAAAATTTCCTGTGATGTTTAAAACATGCAATAGTTTAAAAGATTAATTACCAGATAGCAATCAAAGTGACAACACTGGAGAGGACCAACAGCCGATTAAGTTCAACGATGTAAAGACACAATACTTCTGAGCGAACTCGACCATTCAGTTACTCGCTTTGAAGAAAAGCAGGACAGTTAAGTTTTTCTAAATATGGAATATACGACAGAAAAATGTGAACTTAGAGATTACAAGTTAGAGGTATTTCTTAAGCAAAACGTTGCCACAGATTATTAGTGAAAGGGAATCTAATCAAAGTGAGACGATCGAAATTGATAGCAAGGAAGAAGACAAGGGTGAAACAGTAAATAAAAGAAGAATGGAAAGTGATCTTGAACTGCCTACCGAGTTTAATGGCGTTAAAAAGTGAAGGGGGAGAATTATTAGTTTCGTGGACGATATTTCCTTATAATACATTCCAAAGAAGAATTACAACAAGTGTTTCAAATCATTCAAAAAATCGAAGTTTGTGGTGCTGTTTTGAACGAACAGAAAACTCCATTATTAGTTTTGGATAAAATTACAAGAAGTACATTTCAGGGATGTATTAATTTAGTAAATAAGATTAAAATGCTTGGAATATAATGAACCAGGATAATACGTGAGACTATAACATTCAACGGAAAGAAGTTAAGTTGTATAATTGTATATGAGCTAACCAAATATCAAAATTGTACGGAGGTATATCTATCTCAGTATATAAACGCATAATAATGTGGTGGACGAAATTGGTCATGCTGCATGCGTTTTATGTCTATGTAAGGCGCTAAGATTTATGTTAATTTACTATCTATGATTTCAAGAAGAACAAGTAGATGTCACGTTCAGATTGATTAGCTAAATACAACGGAATATTGTAGGTTTATTGTTCTTCAATGTAAACTACTGTTCTTTCGTACTTTTGTAATAGCTGTTCACGTGATAGAACGAAGGTGAGTTTGAAGGAAACTTTCTTCCAAACCGTTTTCCACAAAATAAGTTGGTCGATGTTTAGATCGAATGTTTCAAAAACCCACATGTGAAAATTTATTAAGCTGTGCCGCCTCCCGCAATTTTTGAATTCAAAATATAAAGTGTTTTCTCTTCGGGACTCTGACATTTTATGCAATAATCAAATACTAAGTTCTTCACAATAATGAAAATGCATAAACTGTATTATTGCTACAATTCATCTTTCCACTAAACACCAACTTCAAGCTACACACACGAAAAGTACGATATTTAGTAAATATCGCACTCGCTTCTTTTAACACGAAGTGTCACTAAAATAACATGAACATCTTTACAGATTTGCTTCTCAAGGAACTACTAAATTTTCGGTGTTCCAAGGCAATTACATTCATATCAGTTGTAAGTTCTGTTGTTTTTTCTTCATTGTTTTGTTCATGAATGCAAGAACTATGTATGATATCTTTCCTTTCATTGTAAATGTTCTTTTACGTACGGAAACGTAGGTAACAAAACCACCACGGTGTCACATGTTAGCATACTTACGAAATACTGTATCATTAAGCATTTGAATGAATGTTATTTTTTCTACACTTAATAAAATTTCAACATGAATTATTGCATTAAAAGAAGAAAATCGCATCTGCACAAATTTGTCCCGATTGCAAAGGCTTATCTTACCTTTGGGGCTCAAACCTGGGACCTGTAGCTTACTGTTTCCGAAGATACTCGAAGTTGGATTTAGAGAACTTTCAGGCCTAATCAATGCGGTCATCCTTTTTGAAATAAGGTGCGCGTGGATCGGAAACATAATTATTCATGAGAAAGAGGAAGATAGTCAAGGGAAAATGAAGCTGAATGCATAATCAAACATTTTTAATATTATGTCAAGAAGGAACTGAGATAAATACTAAATGTTATATTTTTCAATGCAAGATATCGAAATCTTACTCCACATTTATTAGACCTGGAAAGATTTCGATAGAGAATTTTAACTAGATACCCTCTAATGCTGCATTGCCGGGGATTGGGGAAACCCCTCATTCCCCCCTTGAAAAAACCTTTTACGTGCTTATGCTTGTTATTAAATAACATTATGAAATATGAAATTAACTTTCCGAAAATACATTATCGATGAAATGAAAGCACTATCACTAATTTTTGTCACTGTACTTAGTGGACACATGAGGAGAATCTTCGTTTGCAATAAAGAAAATCTTTATGGAGAACGTCGTTGGTTTTCTAACTTTTTATCTCCTACCTGTTAATAGCTGCTCGGCTTGAGATATTTTCCACGGAAATTGTTCTAAACATTATGAACAAGCATAATTAAGCAGTTAAAATGGGTATCTTCATTTATAGAATAAATGATCCACTATTTAATATGAACCTGAAACACTAAGCTATAACTTGGTTATATAATGTAAGAGGTGTGTCGTTTGCTGCACTACTGAAAGCAGAAGATGAAAACAATAAAAATAGTCCCACCAAAATAAGAATATTTAAACAAAACTTAAATATAGTTTAAGTAAAACTCATCCTGATAATAATTAGGATGTAGAGTACATAATAAGATAACTTTTACAAAATATTATGGGAAAGATAAATAAATAAATGAATGGAGAAATAAACAGCCGACAGAAAAGATGATCTGCTCGAATCAGCGAAAAGTGTCAGCAGAAAGTCCTGGCGTAATACTTTGCTAGCTGCATGTAAAGTCATAGATATTGAAATATTATAGATAGGAAAGTAATAGCAGAAGGAAATGAGGCGTCGCGGCGCAATTAGAAAAACAAGATGAGTAATGCGCAATGACGCATACTACAAATGGTATAGAGATTTGCTGAAAAGAGACTATGAACAACTTAAGGAGGTAATTAACAACTTCAAAACAAGGATAAACTTGCTCTGTCAGAAAAATATTTAGGGGGTCACCTTTGATTGAATTTCCTAGGAAAGCATTCCTTTGTGATGCAACTAACGTCTCTAGGCAGACAAGTGCGAGACGTTCCTGCAGCATTCCTTATTCTTAAACTTTGCTGAGATACACACTCTGGATACGTCTTTGCCATTTCGAAATCCTACAACGCATACATCATTAGGTATTGAGACATTAGGTCATTTCTGAAAATGCCGAGCCAAAGTTGCATGGTTCTTTTTTTACAAGTTACATATTTCGGCAAATTCATTAAAGTATGGTTTAAACTTATTTTAATGTGAGTAATTAACGTTACAAAATGTGCTGCTATTTTTATGTAACACACTATGAGAAGAATTGAAACTAAAAATGGTTATAATTTAGATATCCTTGTACGCTAACTCACAGACAATGAAGCTGGTAAGTTACTTCGTTGTTCGCCAAAATTGAGAATCTCGTAATTTTTCAGCAAATGTTATGTTCATGTAACTTCTAAACTTTTAATAGATAGTAATTTCCTTTATGCAGGTCAATGGACAACTAGTCGATTAGACTGGCCGACATTGCCGACATTGCCGAGTATTGACATGTCAGCTTTAGGATGTGAAGGAGGCGTTGTACAGGTAAAGATTTACGTACCTTTTCTTCAGAACAGATTAATTAAATAAATGCCTACTAAGTCCTACTTTCAGCTACTATTTTCAGCCGATATTCTTATGTGGTGGAACATTAACTTAATTTACAGTACATATAAGTTTAGCACTTCCTATTATAGCCATATAAAATATATTAATTTAAAAATGTGTTCCTGCAGTGTGGTCAG
>JAGDQP010039146.1:0-17863 GCA_022664845.1 Lepisma saccharinum | reverse complement strand
CTACAAACTTGCTTTTGTTTTCTTTCAAAATTAAAAGTAAAATTCTGGTGAAAGGTTTCTTCATATATTGTTTGAAACACGTGCACGCAACGACATTGACACTGTGAATGAGGAAAACCTACCTGATAAAAGACAACACGCGGCCGATCTAACAAAACACCCGTAATGGAGCCATAGGGTCATTCATTACATGCCAGTTCAGCCAGGGCATGCCAGTTCAACCCATGGTTTTAGATTTTGGTGAAATTTGGTACATTGGATCTGAGTTGACGTATTAATGTAAGTTCCAACTTACAGGTTTCTAGGTCACCTGTACCCAGAGTTACAGCACTTCAAAGTTAACATTTTTTGTCCTTAAATGTTGTCGCGACCGACATTTCACTCATTTCAATTTTATTTATTGAAGTCATACTTCATGAATTTTCAAAGACAAGGTAAGGTGTTTCTTATGTAATATTCATCAGAAAATTCAAATTTAATAACAAAGTTATGGTAAAATCTATAGTTTTGAGATATGGCCTTATGATTGGGAAAAATGGAGTTTCTAAACTGGTGTACATCTTGCAACGTAATACCATAAATATTTCAGGAGGAACACCAAATAAAGATCATGAAAAGAGCAGAAAATTTCCTATAGAATGATGTAATAAATCAGTGGGAACTTGATCTACAAAGCAGTGATTTTTTTCCTACCTCATTAACAGTGGTTATAATTAAAGTATCGCCTTTTGGCCAGTTCTAGATGGAAAACAGTCGATCGCGGACAAACATAAAACTTTATGTGAATATGGTTAAGGACATGCGGACGAGAAATATTGAGTTAACGCTTCCAATTCAACGCAAATTCACCACCCTATTGCCCTGATCTCAACAGCGCCGATTTCTGGAAATGGGGATAACCAAGTGAATTGTTATTAACTTCTTAGACGAGCTGGGGAGGTTCTAAGGACTGGACCTACAGTTTTTCCTAAAGTGGGCTCCGAACTACTGCGTTCACTGGACCCCGGCGGCATTTGAACTCGTGACCACGCACACAGAAAGCGAGCGCTCTAACCTCTCGCTCACTTCGAGGTCTGGGGATAACCGAAGAACTGGGTTTATCAAGAGAACATTCAATCAAGTACCGATCTGAAGAGAAACATAGCAAGTGTGGTATCCAGCACACGGATGGAGATGTTTTGTACAGCAGTGCAGCACACTGTTCTATGATTGAATTTGAGCTCGAATTTTACTTAAGATATTTAGGAATCTTTAGGATATTTAGGAAAAACCTTTGGCTCAGCCGAATGGATGATTATGGGAGAATTGGTGGAATGAAGAAATTGGGAAGAAACGGCCAACAAAACCCACGCACACGGTTTTTATCCACCACAAAGCCCACGTAACACGAGCCAGTAATGAACGGAGGACCCCAAGCACCAGAGAGCATTCTACCACTAAACCACCAAGTGCCTACTATTTTTGCTTCCAAACTGTCCTCAACATAGATGGGCGATATTTTGAGTATATTTCGTAGCCTGAAAAACGTTTGCTGCAGCTCTTTTCAGTTCCCAATGCAGGTGACTTTGGTGGTCAAACCGCGAACTAACGTATCAATAGACACGAACTTAGTGGCAGTCGAATAGTAAATGCAGTGGTGCTAGCTGAAGAAGTTTCGTGTAAATTATCATACATTAAGCACTTCGTTACGTAGGTTTCTATATTCTCCTGCTATACTCTCCTGTCAAGCGTTTTAGACCGTTTTCAAACTAAAATTTTCGCGGGCTCCGGGTCCCGGCTAGATAGTTTTTGACCTGGCTCTGTTTGAACAAACAAATATAACATAACATTTTACAACTTTTGCACGCTACTTAAACTCAATTTCTAAAAAAAAATCGGCCCTTTTCAAAATTTATCATTTTCTCGGGCCCTTGGGGCTCGGGTAAATATTTTTGATCCGGCTTTGTTTGAAGCGACCAAACATATTCTTTTGCACGGTACTCAAACACAACTTTTAAGAATTTTTTTTCGAGGCGCCCCAAAACAGCCGATTTTTTTTTTTTTTAAATTTAAGTTTGAGTAGCGTGCAAAAGTTGTAGAATGTTACGTTATGTTTGTTCACCGAAACACAGCCGGATCAAAAATATTTACCCGGGCCCCAGAGCTCGCGAAAATTTTAGTTTGAAAACGGCCAAGAAGGGCCCCATTTGACATGGCTAAATTTCGTATCAATTTCACAACTTTTCATAACTACTCGAACTCCAAAATGTGGAAACTGGTAACATGTTTTTATTCCTTGTTTTACAAAAAACAAATGGGCCTTTTAGGGGTTCAGGGGCCCGGTTAAATATTGTTTTAGGACGACCATATTTGGCATTGCTTTATTTGGTACCAATGCACAACGTTTGATGACAACTCGAACCCCTAATATCTGAAGAAAAAAATCGGCCCACCCTAACAGACACACCATACAAAATGACAAGGAAAAGAAAAAATGGGTATAAAGTAGTCGTATGGGTAGAGTTTCCTTTTTATTTATTTCTTAAATGTAAACAGTTGTTAGAAAAACACAGCCAGTTATTCTCTGGTTCCGGTCTAACCAGCTGAAGAGTGCATTAAACGTCATTCTGTAGACAAGTCATCAGCAATTTCCATTCAGGAAGAGAATGTGTTGTGTACATCAGGATAAGAGATTCTGCCATAATTTTTAGTTTTGGGGGAAAGTAAAACCAAAACAAAGATAGAGTGTGGGTAGGATTTTGCAGGGCTTCAATAGATTTTTAACAGTATATATTTTAAAGGTGAGGTGTGTGCTCGACGATTTCAACGGGTGACACTCCCATTGGGGATCTGGCAGAATCCCTGATCAGGACTTAGCTGGCGAGAGCGAGATCACGCGGTGTTGGAATGCTAGTATCTTTCGAGTTTGTATGTACTGAAGCGAGCAGAAATGCAAAAGAAACGTGAAATTCGTTCATATTCATGCAGTGCAATAACGAAGAATGTATTTGTTTTAATGTTAAGTATTCATGATCATTAACGAATAGTGTAGGTTATACCGAGTGAACGTAGCTCAGTTAGAAGAGTGTCAGTTTAGCAATCGGAAGGTCCTGGAAACTATCGCAACGAGCGCCCATTGAGTATTTTCCAGGAGATATTCACGGTATTACGTTGAAAGATTTACACCATTTTAGAAACTGTTTTTCCCAATGATAAAGCCATATCTCAAAACCTATTAAATTTACCACAATTTTGTTACCAAATTTGAACTTTCTGATAAATTTTACATAAGGAACACCTAACCTTGTCTTTGAAAATTCATGAAATATGACTTCAAAAAATAAAATTCAAATTAGTGTGTCTCGGTAAAGTGTCGGTCGCGACAACATTTAAGGACAAAACATGTTAATTTTGAAGCGCTGTAACTCTGGATACAGGTGACCTAGAAACCTGTAACTTGGAATTTGTACTATTATCCCTATTAAGACCTAATGTACCAAATGTCAAAATTTGAAACCACTGGTGACGTTTCATCTTTTTTCTGCCTGATTTGGCATGGAAAGGCCTCATAGTATATATTTTTTTTAAATAATAGCTGGCATCAAAAACTAAGGGGAAAGTACCTTTGACGAAATGTAGAGGAACGTTTAATTTCAGAGCTAGAGGCGCCCAAAATTAAGGTATTGTCACAAATAACGTAATTTGGTGGACCATGTAGGTTTAGCAAATGTCAGTCGACATTGTACCCAAAGAATGTATTTGAGTAAAGTTTGTAATTAAGGAGTGCATCGGAGAGACTATTCATTTGTTTCTCTGCCGCGCCGCAACTCGACTGCATCAAAATTAAATGCTTTTATGATGAATATCTTCACGCTGTGTCACTGCAATACGGTATATATCAATACGATATTTGATAAAGCATGACTTAAATATCTAGTAAAACCATTTAGGTATCAAAATGTCATTAATTAGTTACACAGTGTTTCCTTAATATTGTTTATATTTTAATGATGATGTGTTGGAAACATTAAAGAATTAAACCCGCTAGAACTCTCTAAAAGAAGGTAACAATACTTTCCAGACATTAAAATCCATTTTGACAACCTTTTATGATACACGAGGTAATGTATGAACTTGACAATCGTGGCATATATTTCCCTCGTAGAATGTCGCTAGCCGCAAGAGACAAACCATATCTTTCTCTCAGCAACCATTGAATTACATTGTATCAATTTGACATTTTTTGTGTTTGGTTTTTCATATTCAACTAATGTACTGTGTTCTAGTTCGTTATATTAGTCATTAATTAATTTTTTATGTGAGAATTAAATCTTCTGAAAAGACTTTTTTAAATAATTTTGATATTTACCTTTATTGATTTGCTGTAACGATATATCTTCATTATACTGACATGTTAGAACAATTTTTGAATAATGCTATTCTAACTGACTGATATTATTAATGAGTGTTGTTTTCTGTATACAAAGGTAATGAACGAAATAACGACAAGTTGATTGTTTATTTAAAATTCATTAGAAAGAAAGTGAGTACCTTTATAGTTATTCAGTAGATGGCTTCGTTCTTCGTTACATTTTAAACATTTCCAATAACACAAGAAACTAATGCTAAATTACGAAGTAAGCAAATTAGTAACCAATTTGATGTCGGAGAGCTACCTATATCTTGAAATATTTACTTATATACGGTTTATTTATCTTGAAAGATAAACTTACCGGTTAGTCGATTTTAATTTCGACTATGCAACCACAGAGTCACTTAAACTTAAACGTATTTTCAATATTGTCTTCAGACTATAAAATATTGAATTATGCTCACCCCTAGCTGCTGCCCGTGTTGTTTATTCATCTTTCTGCGAGATCCTAAAATCACTTTTATAATTCATGTTATAATAAGTAATTTAAAATATTGCAGAAAATCCGGTTAATTTATTTTCGCTCTTTTTGACGATAGTTACTACCAATCACAAATGTGTTAGATGCTTCGTTTTGGCGTAACTAGAAAGTAGAACTACAATGTTCGTCGTCGAGTTCCTATTTATGATGAACGAATATAGTTGTCTGTTGCCATGAATGTACCATAGGCATTATAGGCATGGCATTAATTCTTTAAGGTATTAGACAATGGTCGTTTTATTAGCATTACCCTTGTGTGTGTCAGGGAAGCATAATTGATTAATTTACAGTACATATTTATTTGTAACTGACCATATGGACCTACATTGCATTTCTCCTTTCTATTGCAGAAGTTACAAATCTATTCTTTGTGGCACTTTTTTCAATGGAGATGTTACTAAAAATGTACAGTTTAGGATTTCAGGTGAGTCTATTAATGTCAATACTTATTTTATATACTTCCAATGTTTTATGTTTTTTAATTCGTAAGAATTTTCCATAGATAGATATTCTATGAAATGCATTGTGTCCTTTTCAAATTGATTTAATCTTGTTATTTTGATATTTTTAGCATTGATTCACGTCCTTTCCTAACTATATTTGAAAATAAAGGCTCGTTATGGTTGCTAAACTAAATTCTAAAACATTGTAATGTCTAATGTGAGTTACAAGAAAACAAAATTATTATTTAAATTTTTCGTTTTATTATAATTTTCGTCAGTCTGAAAACATCCTAGTGCTGCCGTTTATACAAATATTGTGTAAGTTTATCTTTGGGCATATTTAATTTTAATTTCCTTTGTTTTCATTTAACCCTCAATTGAAGACCTCGGTGCAAAAAGAAGCTAGCTCCAAATATATGCGAATTTCCTCTTTGTCGAGAAATATAGTAACAAAATGAAGTCCTATCGATTATTGGAAGAATGAGGCAGCTTCGTTGATTTGGTAGGAAGTTATACTAGACACATTCATATCCCCTTGATAAATTCGATGCAAAAAGAGGCATCTCCTGAGCTGTTCGTTTTGGAATCAAACAATTTATTAAACAAGAAGCTACCTCGTTTTTCACCGAAGTCTTCAGTTTATTTTGAATAAGATTTAGTTCTAGCTTTTAAGTTCAAAAACAGTAACAGTTATTTAAACGGCGTTACTAGTTTAGTTGGACACATCCACCACTATTGGAAATGATCTTAGGGACAACAGTTGATCGACAATCAAATTATTTTGTCCAAACCCCCCGACTGATTTATTTCACGAGCCAAGTCATCAATTTAAATTCTAGAAAAGGGTACCAAATACTTCTCTGGGAAATTATAAACATATAAAATGATTGTGAAAAATATAATACGATAAAAAAATGCTTACAATGGTTTTCATTTTATTGCGACACATAATTTGTGATGTGCATTAAGTGAACTATTCGTTCCTAGCATCTGGAAAAGGATATCACGTTATTTTAATGCCCCATGCAGTACTTATGTCTCGTTTATTAGTACTCCATGTCCTTGAGCAGACGTCTTGGGTTGAACTACTGTGTTTATATGCATATTATATTCCACATACTTTGTAATATACAAATGTTCTCACAAGCCGCTTTCCCTGATCAGAAAAAAAAGATGGATCAGACGATTTTTTCTAATCGTATCAGCATTACTTTGCTTTAGCATTTGACTTAAAAGCATAATGGAATGCCAATCTTCCGAAAAACTATTTTCTGTAGTGCTGTACTGTAAGCACCTTGAGGCCTCTTGAGTCCACTTGACAATGAATAACGATACTTCTAATTTCAGACAATATCATATGACTACATAGAAAATAGTAATCACATCGCTATTCACTTTTTGGGTTAGCCACCTCTGTCAAGAGAAAATCTTAATTTAGCCTTATCCATTAGCTTGGCTGTTTCGCTTTTCTTTTCGATTTAGCACACATTGTTCTCGATTAGCCTTACCTGCTTTCTCTCCCTTCATGTATTTAACCATACCTTTAACATCCTCTTAAACAAAGCTCTAACTAAACTTTTACTTTTATTGTCTTCGGTGTCCCTCTTTCCTCGTGAATATTCCGTTCTTTGTTTATGTACTTTCTGTTAGAATCTCAGTTCTCCCCCAAATCTACATGCTTAAAGCGTGCAGCCTTCTTTGGTTACTTTTTGGAGAGTTCATGTTTCTGTATCATGCAGTAGATTAGTCAGTACGAAACTTTTAACCGTCACTTATTGTTTTTAAGATTTACATTGATGTATTGCTACTATAGCCTAAGCCCGTCAATTTTCCGAAGAAAGAGATTGGAACCTTCGTCTACAGACTATCCCAGTATCCGATAAAACAGGAAACCCCTGAGAAACGTCAGACATTATAGCCAATGCCAAAACTCGATCTCTTCTGTACCAATCCGAAGTCCGTGGAAATAACGAAAGTGTCATGGCTAATACCATAATTTACCATGGTTTATTCTATCCTATTTATTCGTCATCATAGGGAATTCAGAATTGCTTTTATATCCTTGATTAGCTGAATATTTGTACAGTAGAATACAAAACATAAGTAGCGATACTTCCTTGGTCCACTTTTTGTCAGCAATAAATATCTGACTCCAGGAAAACGGGAAGAATCTTATAAAATACACCAAAACATCATAACACAGTAGAACCTGATTAAGGATATTCCCTAGTTTCCCACAGTCATATTAGAACAATCCTGGAACAGTACCTTCAATTAAGGTCGGGGTCATTTCTGCCTCAATTTAGTATCATAAGAACAAAGTAACGGAATTTGATACATCCGATGGGCAGAGGCCATAGTTACCTATCACATTATTTACTCCAGATCTCTCTGCCTGATTTTCGATAGTTTATTTAGTTGTTACTAACGTCCTAAATGACCTTGGGATCTTCTAAAGACAGGTCGTATAGTTATAGTCAAAGTGGTCTTCGAACCACTGAGTTCAATGGACCTACACCGGATTTATACCCGGAACCACAGGCAAATAAAGCGAGCTTGCTAATCGTTTGGTCAGTTGCGAGACTGATTTTATTGGTGGAACATATCGAACTGAGTAGACGAACGTTATAATTTCCCTGGGTATGCTGCTTGCAAATAGCAATAATAAAGCTCGTCTACATAGGATCCACAATCAATAAACATTTTTTTTTTCATTATGAACTTCTGCACCGATAGAAAAGGGTTGTACTGATATTAACAAAAAATCAAATTTGTGGGTAATAAACTTACAAATATGGGTAATTTAAGCATACTGCACTGTAGAACGAATATCCCAAGTTCAATTCAAAATCCATGCTCACCGAAATAGACCAAAAAGTCTTTCTGGTTAAATTGGACGGTACAGTCAAAACACTGAATAACAAACTCATATAACAAAGCCCTATTATCAATGTGTGCACATTACCTAAATCCATGTGTACTGGCTGTCAGATGCGACGATAAACACAAAATACTCTTTTCACTAGTACTTTTTAATGTCCTTAGAAAAATATTGGGATATGTGTATTACACAATAGTTGTTTACTAGACCTGCAGGACCTATTTCAAAGCAAGTTTTGTCTTAGGGACATACTTATATTATATATCGCAGATATGCAGGGTTGTCCTTAAAATGCATGGCCAAACCTTAAGAGGTGATTGTTAACATCAAAACAAGTTTTAAAAAGTCCCTACGAACATCGGTGAAATTCTGCTTCGTTTCCGAATTTCAGCGTTTCCAACTGAGAGCCCGAAGTCGATGCCTAACAATGGGAAGAAAATTAATAATTCTTAATAAATCAGAAACGACGCATTAAATAAAAATTTCGTTTCCGGATATTCATTTCTAACAACATGGTGGATATCAGAAGTAAAACAGCGCTCTCATAGGGTTGTCTGTGTTGCCAGCTCAGTATAATATAAAGAATTCAAATAGCACTATGTCGTGTTATTGTGTATTTGGCATCCTCTAATGATGATAAACAACATACGTAAAACACACATCGCAGTGTTGCAAACTGTTGGATGAAATATCCTAGGAAATTACGTAGTTTGTATAAGATCGCGAAAACTTTTCTGTCTTATCCATAGTTTGCCACACTGCGGTGTGTGCCTTACGTATGTTGTTTATCACTGCCAAAGAATGCCAAATACACAATAACACGACATAGTGCTATTTGAAAATATTAAATATTATACCGGGTTTTCAACACTGACAACCCGGTGACATGGTCTTTTCACTCCTGATTTCCACCATGTTTTTAGAAATAAATTTTCGGAAACGAAATTTTGATTTAATATGTAGTGTCTGATTTATTGAGAATTATTTTTTTCCACTGTTAGGGGTTGACTTTGCGCTATAAGTTGGAAACGCTGTATCTCCAAAACGAAGCAGCATTTCACCCATATTCCTAGGAACTTTTTTACTTGTTTTGTCAGCAATCTCCTCTTAAATTTTGGCCGTGTATTTTAAGGACGCCCTGTATAGTATATTGTGTACATAAAGCCTATCTCAATACTCTGTATTTACGGAACGAACGGAAATATAAATTTGAATTTGAATTTTATTTATGGCCTTTAGGCATCTCAGGCACAGCCCGAAACGGAAATATGAGAAAAGGCGTATTCCATTATTTTGCGAGGTTAATATTTTTAGCTGTCTGACCCTCCAGAGAGTAGAGAGGTACCTAAAAATTTCAAAATCCAAAAGGATTAATAATAGGCCTTCATATAAGAAGAATTTTGGAACAACTCCCGGATCAATATGTTATTCCTATACAAAATTGCGAAGTTCAAATTTCGAAAATGACTGTTTTAGTGCTATTTTTTGCTCCGGCTGTAAGAGGTAAACTGAAAGTACAATGTGGTAAAATGTTTGTCTATGAAAAGTTTTCTATGTACTTATGTTTTATTTAGGCAGTAGCCCCCGCAAGTTTCCCGTGTCCTCACGAGAAACATTATCAGCCGTATTCAGAAACTTTTTTTTTCAAGTGTACTAACGAGCGATTAACAATCTTTTAGCATTGATAGTCACTCATTAGTGTAGCGCTAGTTACTCCAAAAAACGTTTCTGAATGCATATATATATGCTTTCCCCCTGTGTAAAGTCAGTCCCTATAAGAAGCTGGATACGTTATGCCCTCCATCAAGTTTATCTCCACTCTCTGTATTTCTGGAAATATTGAAAATACGAGAAAATGCCCAAAACACGTATTCCATTATTTTGAAAAGATATATTTTTAGCTAAACAAATTCAGCCCTGATCCCCGAGGGGGTAGATGAGGACAACTGTTGGATCGACGAATATATAGTTTGAAAGGTATTGGAAGAAAATTTTTGGAACAACTTCGGGATCGATATGTTGCCTCTGTCTAAAATGGCAGGGGTTCAAATTTCGAAAATGATTATTTTATTACTATTTTGTGCTGAGGTTGCAAGAGTCAGGCTGGAAGTATACCAGTTGGTAAGAGCTGGATTTTTTTTTTAGCAAAAAATGTTAGCTTCTTAAAATAATGGAACACGTGTTTCGTCATTTTCTCATATATCCATTCATTTTGGAAATACAGAAGGTGGGACAGGTTTTATGAAGGAAATAGCATACGATCCTCGTGGGAATGGTGGAAAATTGCGTAGGATAACGCCCAAGAAAACATTAATACCTAGAATATATTTCCTAGAGAAGCATTTTGGCACCTTCTACGCTTCTGTTCAGCTCGTACAACCTAAGCAAAAATACTTATAAAATAGTCACTTTTTAACTTTGAATTCCACCCTCTTAGTTCGGAGTTGCTCCAATAGTCCGGCATACCAGAGTTGCTCCAATATTTTTATTTCAACAAAACCTTTCAAATAATATATACTCGACCTCTTTGTAATCTGAAATATCCTCAACAAATAATTGTATACGTGTTTCGACATTTTTACATATTTCTTCTATTCGTTCTGAAAGTACAAAGGGTGGGATAGATTTTATGAGCACTCTGTATGCAGTATATAAGTTAGTATATAATGTTTCTTCTATCTTGAGTGTATATTAGTGTTAATTATTCCACAGAGTTATTAATGACAACCTTTATGTGACCCAAAGGTGTTCTGGACTTCCTTTTCTTTATGATTTGTTCTATTTCTTCATCTCTTAGTATCTTAATAGATATTGATAGATAGATGGATATTGATAGATTAATAGATAAAGATGTTAACTAGATTTGTGGAGTGTATCTGCAAGCATATATCTTCTGTTAGTGTTGTTATTTAGGCTCTAAATCTTTTATTCTTTGGTACTTTTACCTATTGTGTTTTTTTATCATAAACTTGCTCTGTTCCTTTGCATCTTCTTGTGCTTTTGTACACTGATGATGTATACTTCGTAGTTTTTTGTTGCATTAGTTGTTTTATATAATATATACATCGAGGTTTTGCTTTGTTGCTTACTTTATTATGGATGAGACCATGTTTTTTAAAAGATATTTCTAAGATATTAATTATTACGTCACATAAGTCGTAAAAAATTACCTAACTTTTTATTCTATCGTAATAGGTTACGTTTTCAGTTAACTATTTCTGGTCATGCATGTTTAGTTATTTCTGTAAATATTTTTCTATCCAATGCGAGATCAAAATACTTATATATTTATATAGGTCCTCGTGTTTTTCAATAAGGTTTGGTTTAGACAGTTTCTATCTAGTTGTCTATCCTTATGTTAATTTTTAAATAATGTTTCCATAACAATGTTTTTGGATCTGCTTGTACTGTTGTAGAATATAATTTCTTTGGTGTTTGCATTAAATGATTTATTGACCAGAGTTAGGAAAATGCTCACTTTTTATTTACCACAATTTTCAGAGAAACAAAAATCTGCTTACAGCCAAATTTATGAGTTAAATTAAAAGTTCACTGTTAGTGATCATATTACTACTCGTAAAAAAGGAGTTAGGTTCAAACATCTCTGTGTAAAACACAAATTATATATTAGTCTATTAAAGATTACATGTGTCAATTTAATTTTCGCATTTATTGGAATGTTATCTTTTTTCCATTTAGACATTCTACTGTACTCATAGCTGCTATCTATCTTTGCTTTCATCTTATAAAAGCTAAAACGTATTCTTCATTGTCAAAAAGAAAATGCACACATAAATCGTTACATGCTTTGGATATTACTTTCCTGTCTGTTTGGTGCTTTGAATTGTTACGTTCTTTGTAAAGCATTTTATTGATATTCATTTGATTCATTTTAATTTGTTGGGCAATTTTCGTATTTCCAACAATATCCTGTAAAACATTTTTCAGAAATTGACTATTCCCTTACTTGTTGTTATTGGAACTTCGTTGCATAATATGCTAATATTTACTGTCATACTTCCACTTTAGTAATATTATTATTTTTCAAAAATAATAATATTGAACTTCGTTTAAAGGTATATTTACCAACTACTAGTTAATTATTGTCATACAAAATATTGTTGTGTGCCTTTAACTGTCAGTAATGTTTGTAGAGCGATATTAACTATGTCGAACAGCCATAACTGTCGGTTATGTTTATCTTATTATCCATTACCATCACGTTATTTCCACATTTTGCTTTACGATCATTATTACCACTGACTGTATTTGTTGTATTTCTTTCTTTTAAGCAGTTATTTTCATTTCTTATTTAATTTCGCTATTGTCACTGCCGTTTGCGTTGTCTTTCTCGTATTTACGTACGTTGTTATCACTTTTTTTTTTAAAAAAAAAAGAAAAAGGTTCCCATCATTACTGAAAGTACTAAAGTTCTTTTCCTTATTTCCGGTTACATCTCTATTCTCTTTTACGTTGACATCGTTTCTCGAGTTATCAAATTGCAGTCATGTTTGTTATTCTTAATAACGCTAGCATTTTTACAACTTTGCCAAATTGTAGTTATTGATATAATTATACTTGACTTCTTTCTATTTGTTTTAGTATATTACGTTTTAATGTTTCTATTTGTTTTAATGTTTGTGGATTAGTTGCTAATTGTTTAACTAAAATAATTATTTGTGATCGGAAGGGTATGGTAAATGTATAAAATGTATTTTAAATAACTATTTCTTGGAAATTATACTTACTATCTTGGTTGTTTGAATCCTCACATAAAAATAATCCAGTGTTCGAAATTTGATTTGCCCCCTTATTAACTTACAACCACACTAGGTACTCTATTATCACAAAATGTCAATAACGCAAAAGTTTACTTTGTTTTTTGATTTTCAGTTCTAGCAATAGTTGTGTCCTTGGAAAACATTACTCAAAGTACAATATCCCAAAGTTCTGGGAAATTCTACCATATGTGCAACATAATTCTCACTAAAATTCTATCGGGATGAAATATTGTGTGAAGCAAATATATATGTTTCCCTTTTGATATAGCCTGTTTACATTTGTATATATCTGTATGGCTCAATCTAAAAAAAATATGATTTCTCAGTTTGGTAAGTTTCGTTGATTTCTTTGTATTCTGCATAATGTGAATTGGAAAGATATTCCATCTTACACATACGTAGTGCGAATTCTAAATGCGGATGCATCATCCAAGGAAATCTTATTTAACAATTATAACAAAAGATCTACGTCAGTAGTGAAAATGCGATATTTGGAGAAAGGTTGTTTTCAAGAACATTTCAGGTAACAAAACATTTTCTATTGTCGTATGTTTATAATCAATAGTACCAACATATTTTGGTAACATATACCTAAGTTCATTTCGTTTCGTTGGGCAACATTTTTGTAAATCTGTGAAATACTTTATTGAAACAACAGTCACATATAAAATATTTTCTTTTTTCAAATTCTCATCCTCCCAAGAAGATGACATCAAATAGATTTTCAGTAGATCACTCACACTTTCAGTCTTCCTTGGCCATGCACTTTTGTAATTTTAAATCTATTAAGGAAGCAATTGCAGGAAACTTTTGTAGAATCGACTTGCTCTTTTTTTTTTGTTTTGTTTTTTAGGTTTGCTTGATGTTCATTAAAAAAAGATTGGAGAAAAAATCTGAAAGGAAAAAGGATAAATTTTTCCAAAGATATACAGTATAGCTTGATTATTACTTTGTATTTGTGATATATTGAAAATTTTCCCAAACATTTTAAAATACAAAGATCCTACGAAGTAATAAATATGATAAGATTTATAAATGTCTTTTCAAATCAATAACTTTCTGTACTATATAACTAGCGACATTAATTTATGTATAATTTTAACATTGTCATCTTGGTTTATTTTTAAGATTTTAATTTTTTTCTTTTTTCTTTTAGGGTTATTTTGTCTCACTTTTCAATCGTTTTGACTGCTTTGTTGTGATAGGCAGTATTGGGGAACTGATTTTAACAAATACCAATATAATGCCACCCCTTGGGGTGTCTGTGCTTAGGTGTGTTCGTCTGTTAAGGGTATTCAAGGTGACCAAGTAAGTATAGATAATTACAAATGTAATTCATCACTTGCATGTATAAATTATTTTAAATTAAAAATCATTAGTAAATTGAATATTCTCAATTCTTCATATTTATAAAAAAAATCGTGGATAGCTTTATAAATTTAAAATTTTGTACAATGAGTTCATACTTATGTAAAAAAATCTACAATATCATTAGGATGGTAAAACAACACACTCTCATTATATTTTTATTTACAGAAAAACTTATTCATCTTTAAGTACTTGAGTGAAAATTGAGATATAAATATAAACATACATCACAATTGACATAATATCATAAGTAAGCAAGGGCTAAAATCACTGGCAATGAATAGACACTGGGAAGTTCGAATCCCCCAAGAGGCCAATCTGACTATGGTTATCTTTTGATCTCATGGTGAAGATTATTGGATGATCCCTACTTTAGAAGCCCTGGTAGGATTTCCCTTTCAAGGATATTGCCTCCGTTGAGGAACGCCATCCCTCAGAATTCAAATAGGATTATAGTTCCAAGCCCGTACATCTCAGAAACATAAGCTAGATAAAATTAGTAAATTATTGACTCGAAGATTATATTCACGAAAATTGAGAACTTTGTTTAAAAACCTTGACAAATTAGTTTACAGCGGAAGTTATATAATGATCAGCTGTATATCCAAGGAAATATATTTCAATCGCGCTAAGTAACTTACGTATGTATGGGATTTCAAGAAGCTAAATTCATCAGTCGATTTTGCCTGCTTTTCATATCAATATTTATGAACAGAGACAGATCATCAAACCTTCATTTTGAAATCTTCCTAACTTTGTAGAAAATGAAATATGCAAAGCGTCACATTCTTTTATTGATCTTTCCATTCTAAAAACACGATCACCATCACCTTGTTTTTGATCGACTCATAGGTGCGACCATTACATCTTGGTTTCAGCATTATAGCCATAAAGCCACGTCTGATATTCTGTTATGATGTTCTTAAAACGGTGTATATTACTATTTCAATTGGCAAGCTGATCCTAACTAATCGCGACCCGAATTTTGCATTGACAAAACATGTTTCAAGTTTTTTCAGTCAAATTTGATATCAAGATTCTGATGCTCATTTCGCCATCAACTTCCGGAAAGTTAGTGCCAATTTCCACGAATCGCAACATGAACTCAATGGACATAGTCGTCGTCTATTATACAAGGGCGTCTAGGCCATGGGCCTTTACCGACTGATGATCTGCTCTCTTTAAAGCGTTTAAACCACTCAGCACAGCGTTCGTCTCATGCAGTCCTTCATGTATGCTTGGATAAGCAACTGAAAGGACTAAGAAAGCTTTACCAAGTTTGCAGCAAAATTTCACAAATTTTGTACCCTCAAATAAATTTCTTGCAGTGGAAAATTTACCTTATCCGATTTACCTTTTAATATATCTGTTCACAAGGAATCCTCGTAAAATTTCCGAATAGTACAAAAAAAAAGTGACTATACACGAGAATATTTTCGGACCAAAGTCTAAGTCCTTCCTAAGACGTTCGAAAAAGGTGAGAGTAAAAAATAAGTTGTAGTAAGAAAACTTTGTCGTTCGTTGACAGAACCTTCTTACTGCTTATTTTTTACCCTCGCTAATTTTTATGTCCTTGGTCTATTCCCAACGATTGAAAAACAACCTGAACTTTGGTCCGAAAATATTCTCGTGTATAGTCTTAATTATTGTACTGTTCGGAAATTTTACGAGATTTCCTGTGTACTGGTATCGAAAGGTAAATCAGACAAGATCGTATATTCGTTATACCTAGGTATAATTACTCAATATAAAAAGTTGCACTATATGAAATAAACCTGACGTTCCGATCCAAGCAAAAAACCTTTAGGAACAATTAAATACAAAAGAAGATACTGAAGAAAGAAAAGAAATGTAATATAACATATACGCTTAAACCGTTAAATTTTAATTTCTTTATGGTTGTTATGCATTTATGGCTCAGTCCTAGAAAGCAGTCGGTATTTCTGGTATTTGCCTGAAAAAAAAAAGAAACTTTGTAAACTTTATTTTGTATGAGGCATTTTCATTAACTTTGACTTCGGCCCTTCACGATTATGAATGTAATGCTAGTTAAAATTCTCATCCAGCCCCAGGCGGGATTCGAACCCGGAACATTCAAGTCGCTGGCTTAGCACCCCAACCCACACGGTTACCAGATCGGCGGCATTTGCTTAGTTTGACAGCGAAAATCCTGGAAAAACATCCATTAGGATCATTTTTGGCTGGGATCGAACACAGAACATCACGAATGCAAAGCCAACACTCTACTAAGTAAGCTACGGCCACCTGGTTCAGTTAAATCACGTTTTGGTTTGTGGACTATTATGTTTCTTTCTTTCTTTTCTTCTTTTGCATTTCAGTGTATTATGAAGGTCTTCGAGTAAATAGAGTACATTTGTTCATTACAAGAACTTCACTGAGAATACACACAGAAGCAAAACTTCTTATTTATGTGTGATCTGCTACAGAAAGACAATTATGAATATTTAGGGATTATTATTGCTCCTTCCTTCCTTCTGTAGTAATCGTAGATTTCGAGCAATAGTAGTTTATTGCGGTAACTGTAGCGATTCATCTGGATTGGTTCGCTATTCTGTATTACCATCATGTTTTAGTTCTGATCTGAATGATGCGTTCTTTATACAACATTAAGTTTTAATCTGTTTTACCTCTGTAATTTTAATATTTTGCAGCTGAATTGCAAGCTGTTCGAGCAACAACAGTATTACCAAATTAAATCCACTTCATTTCAATCAAGTCTGAACCGATTGATATTAACATTAATTCTCTTCGCCATCATGCTTCTGAAAGACCAAGAACTCCAATAGGAAACCTTTATTAATTTACGTCTTTTAAAGCAGAACGGCTTAAGCACCAAATGGCCTTTCAAAATAAAGGAAAAGAAAAGGATCTGAATTAAAGTTTCAGCCATGTTCGTAATTATTCATGCGAATTGTGATAGCGATTTCTATACCAACTAGTACATCACTGTTGTAACACTTTTGTTGATTTTTATAATACTCGTAATTTGAAGAAAAATTGTATTTTTCCGGTTAGGCCATTTTCGCATAGAAGCTTATTCTGTTAAGTATGGCCTATAGACTGTTAAAAATGCTAAGATTTCCATTTTTCTATACAAAACGAGAATGGACTAATGAACCATAGCACAAGCGAGAAAAGTAAAATATTCTGAGCATGAATGCTACACATAAAAATATAACTATACAAAATGTTTATTAGAAAAAATAGTAAACTTAACGTAGTGTTATTTTGTTCAGACACACTCTGAGTACTGGTCAAGATAATAATAAAATCAAACAAAATAGTTGAATAGTGAAGACGAAATATTCTCTTCAAACGTATTTTCCGAATAAAGCTTTTTTCATTCCGAAAACATATTAGTACATTACTCGCAGTAGCGTAACGAAATGAGTGCGGGTCCGCCCGCAGAGCTTTTATCCGAGCCCCCTTTATAAAAGTGTATAACAAACACAAGTAGTGTTAGTGTATACTGCTACT
>JAGDQP010039145.1:0-17863 GCA_022664845.1 Lepisma saccharinum | reverse complement strand
TATATATTAACACGCTAGCGGCCATAATTTTGAAGATATTTGAACCAAATTTTTATATGTTGTTTCTAGGCTTTAGCACGGTTAAGTTCGTTAATGAGTAAAATCGGTCGCCATCTTGGATCCAAAACGGCCGCCGAATCCATTGTTGTATAGAATACACAGCCTAAAACATTGGGGCTATTGAAATCAAATTTGGCCTAAAGGTACAACATCACTGTTTGATTACGAAAATGAGTTCAAAGATGCCATCTTGGATCCAAAATGGCAGAAGCAAGAAATCTGTTTTCCATATCGTTTGAGCTAGAGATACAAAATTTGGCATAAAGGTGCATTGTGACGAGTAGTTTAGAGAAATATTACAACATTTAGGAAAAGTCGCCATCTTGGATCCAAAATAACCTCCCAAAATCTCATTTTGCACACCGTTTGAGCTGGATAAATGAAATTTTACTTGAATATGTACTATCACAAGTAGGTCACGACAATATAAGAAAACTTTCAAAAAGTCGTCAACTTGGATCCAAAATGGCCGCCCCAAAAACCCAATTTCCAAATCATTGAAGGTAGAGAAACGGAATTTTCTTTGAAGGTGTATAACCAAGAGTAGGTTATAATAAATG
This sequence comes from Lepisma saccharinum, assembly GCA_022664845.1. NCBI lineage: Eukaryota > Metazoa > Arthropoda > Insecta > Zygentoma > Lepismatidae > Lepisma > Lepisma saccharinum. Next base: position 17,243 of record JAGDQP010039145.1, on the reverse strand, counting down.
GGGCAAACCTCCCCTTTGGGGGCGCAGCTGGACACCATGGTTGTGTAGTGCTGCAGGGAGATTTTGGTTAAGATAAAGGAGGCGCATCCTCTCAAAAACAGTGAAGTTTTTGTTGAACAGCTCTTGATGAATAATCCACAAATCAATAAATAGTTTCTCGATATCTCTCATATAAGGCGAGATTTGAATTTTTGAAAATAAAAAAAAACTTCGAGATCTACCTCAGCCTGTAGGCCTACCGAAAGGGATTTTTTTTTTAGAAAATGGTGCATTTTCTGCCTATCTGTACTAATATTTGAATGAGGAACATGAAACAAAAATGGCGGGAAAATGTACTTGCTAGTCCGTGTTTTTCTGAAGAACAACACTATAGAAGGCAACAAAAATATTGAATCTCGCGACGTTGAACCTCGATCTAGGTTGAAGTTCCATCGTGAGTTTGAGGTTGGCTAAAATCGAAGTTGAAGTTTCGTTTTGAGGTCAAGGTTGAGGTTGAAGTTCCTTTCTGAGGTCGAGGTTAACGTCCCAATAGTGTGTTTGAGGTTGAGTGAGGTCGAAGTTGAAGTCCCATCTTGAGTTTGAGTGGCGTCGGATTTTAAGTTAGGTCATGAACTCAAGGTTGGAATCCCATTGTGAATTTGAGGTTGATTCAGGTCGAGGCTACAATTTCGAGAGATTGAGTAAGGTCGAGGTTGAAGTTCCATCGTGAGTTTGAGGTTGAATGAAATCCATCGTGAGTTTGAGGTTGCAGCTCCCTAACGAGGTTGAGTTAGGTCAAGTTCAAAGGTATGGAAACAGGTAATATATCAGGGAGCTTGAGCAACGAACAGTTTGTTAATGTACTATTACATTAGCCGGGAAGAAGAAGAAATCGGCAATGAGTTTGGATTTTGGGTGGTTAATTTCATTAAGCATTTGCTTACACTCCGTAAATTCTTTGTCTGAAGAAGTAGAATGTTGAAGCTGTTACGCTTACTGTGTGTGTGTGTGTGTGTTTTTTTTTGTTAAAAAAAAATAAAGTACAAGCTTTGTCAGTGTATTTGAATGAACTCAATTTACGGATACAAGGTCTCAACATAATGATATCCACTTAAATTCTTTAGCCTTCTTTTACAAAATTCCTTGCTTCGACTACCAGTATAAGGTCTTCCCCAGCAGACGGCTTTCGTCAATGAGGGTGTTATGTGGTCAGCGCAGTGGGTGTCATCAACGCCTTATCTGGCTTTAAAAAGGCCGGAGTCCATAACTTCCTAATTTTAGTAGCTTCCAAATTAACATCAACAACCAAAATTGGCAGCCCTCACCAGGGGTCGAAGCAGGGATCATTCTCACAGAAAGCGAGAACGGTAAATTATATGAGATTAAACCCTAGAAATAATTTTCAGTGTCTTTGTTATATATTTCTGTACTATAAAATCACAAGGTCTATTTAACATTTTCAGAGAGAACTAAATGTGTTGTGGTCGAGATAACCTCAAAGAAGAAAGAATGTATATATATATATATATAAAGAGAACGACAGACACGTTTCCAACAACTGAACAAGCCCCCTTGTCTCATCATATACTGAATCTTCCCACCTCCCCATCAAAACGAAACCTCCTCGAAACAATGATGGATGGAATTGTTGCTTTTGACAAGGAGGCATTTTCCCACCTCATTCATCTTGGTGCTCTGAGCCCTGTCACAACCACAAACGTCAAGACTTGGAAAATACTGCCCTCTAACTGTCCCTGCCTCCGCTCTATCCTATCTCCCACCGTTTTCCTTTTTTTGCTAAACACATATCACTCTGGTCTCATACTCCTCTTAACATACTTTCTACCCCCAACCCTAGAGTTGGTACTCTGTCTCCCCATTACTTCCAGCATCCGCCGATGACTGCACTGAATGTAGTAGTACATTGCATGTCTTGTCAGTCCATAACGTGCCCAAGACGAGGACCTCTATAATTCTGTCAGTTTGGGTCACAAGGGCCAGGAAAACTCACCCCCTTCTAACGCATACCCATTACTTCACTTTCTAATGCACTGGAAAAGCACCAACAGAAATCTAAATGCACATATCCACACGTATCCTGAGATATATATACATATATATAAAGTTGGCGATTGTCTCTGCCATTTGCAATGCGAGCGATTACTGATTATTCTGAACTCAACACAGAGTGTTTCTGCTCTCTTTGTTTTTCCTTTGATTACGAGAAAGAAAGAAGGAAGTTTCCCACTTAATCTTTTGGCGAACCAAACGTTTGTAAATGTGTCATTGACGGCCACTTCCAAGCTCATTTTAAATTATCTTCTTCCAAGATTTAGGATTGGCCTCTCCTACTACACACACACACACACACATCTTTTTCGCTTTTCAAACTTATATCAGGAAAAAGACTTTCTAAAATCATGTCCACGACCCAAGAACAGGAAATGACCGGGCTGAAAAAGGCTCTACTGAAAATGACCAATACCAGGATTATGTTTTCATCGGCACTATGACCCTCTTCAGCATCTCCAGTTTATGGGCAGATCAGAAGAGGGGTTTTCACTTTTCAGCCCTTTCTTTGGCCATTACTCAACTCAAAAACAAAGAAGAAAAAAAAATGTAGGCAGTATAATTTTTGTTCCATCTTCTCTCTTGCATTTTGGAAAGCCAGGACCCTTTCCATGTTTGTGCCAGAAACTTTCCAAGTTAATATCATCTGAGATAAAGAAGCTTTCCCTCTGTCATTACCAGACATACGACCATGGCGCTGAAATTAAAATATTTATTGTTATCTCATTGCTACTAGTCTCTCTATTTCACCCTAGCCCCCTCAGTTCTCAACCAGACAAAGTAAGTGCAATTTACAGTATAAAGAGTAAATGTATTACTACTATTATACTAAAAAATGTCACTATAAAGTTGAAAATAGTTCAAGAATAATGGGGAGGGTCATATAATTCCAAGCTCAAGCTTTAAAAAAGCTGTGATGACATCTTGTCATCACACCGATACTTATAGACAGTAATTCAACAAAAGGTAAGTCAGTATTCCATAATGCAATTGAACAGTGCTGGATTAAACTGTTTGGGGGCCCCGGGACTATTGACTACCGCCCTGGGCCAAAGACTCAGTTAGGAGGCCCTGTTACCTATCCGTGTAGTCGTAAAAGTAACTGATTTACCTTTGTCGTGGCCCCTAAACGAGTATAGGCACTGGGCTACAGCCTCTTTACACACACCTTTAAGTCTGAATCCAAATAGGTTTTCCCGTCTGTTTCGTCTTTCGTCAGTTATTCAAATTAGAGTGCAGTTAAACATAAAATAGCTTTTACAAACTATAGGTTGTTTTGCACGTCAATAATAAATACCATTATCTTTAAACAAATCTTAACAAAATCTTCAGAACTATGTCAATATACTTTTGAGACAGTCCCAGTCCCAGAAAGGTTTTGACATAATTTCGAAATTTCTGTTAACATCTCTTAAAAGCTAATGATATTCTTCGTTGACGTACGAAACAACCTATAGTTTGTAAAAGTTATTTTCTGTTTAACTGCACTCAAATTTGAATAACTGACGAAAAACAAAACAGACGGGAAAACCTATTTGGATTCAGACTTAATCCGGCTCTGCAACTAACACAGACATCCATACTCTCACAGAACCTTCACTTTGAAACTTAAACTTACCTTCATGTCGTGGGGCTGAAGTCTTCTTTCGTAAGTGTTGATTATATGTCAATCCTATAATGTACATGTAGCTCAACTGTTGGTTCTGATACTTTTACACTGTGTGTACTAAGCCTCAGACTCACTTTTGTGAAATTAGACATGTCCCACTCGAATTTCTATTACTTTCTACATCTTCACTTCCGATACCCACAACAATGTTCAAATTGCTTCATAAATACATTCCTTTTACCATACGCACTTTAGTACATTGTCATCGGGCTCACCCTAAGCTATTTGTGCCCGTTGTTTTTATTGGTCTTAAAAAAGAATGAAGTTTTAACAAAATGAGATGTGGGCTTTCTGAAATTCACTCGAAGGAAACTCATTGTACTGTACTTATAACGTGGTTTCATTAAAATAATTATTTTATCGTAGAACTGACAAGGGAAGGTCACGAAAATCCGAGTCAAACCTAATGTATCTGATAGACTGAGAGCATCAAAATGGACAAGAAGGAGCGAAACTAGAGGGGAAGGGGTGAAACACCGAAGTTCACAGAAGTGAGATAACGGGGACACTATAGAGTAAAGGAATCGAATATGAGAAAGTCTCCTAATATGAGACCTGAATTAACTGCATATGTGCTGCACTCTGTCGACGACTGCGAAAAATTATAGCATATAAGTTATGCCAATCAATGCATATTTGCTGTGATTGTGAAGGAAAAAAGCTGGAGAAGAAATATTCATTTTTGTGTGCTGATTCCGAACGAGTTTTCTACAAGATGGGCTTCGATACTCTTTTGTATGTACAGGTAAGTTACAATAACCTGTTCCACTACATTATTCGATAGCAGTGACAAATCTTCGCAAGTGAATCTAACGAGTTCTAAGACTGTTGTTCTAAATTATAATGGCGGATACTGAAGCTATTTATATGAGACTCCAAGTGGTTCCTAAAATGAGATAGGTCCTATTGGTATTAGGCCTCTTCCCACTATGTCAGACTCGGAAATATGTGCCCCAGTAGCACATACACGTGTTTTCAACTTTTTGTTTTCATTTATTTTGTTGATTAACCGTTATCGATTTAAGAAAAATTAGTAAATAATATTTCAACAAATACTTTCCCCCCTCCCCTGAGGGCGTCCATGTGCACAGTGCTATTTAGCAAAAAAAAAAAAAAACAATTTTGTGCTGAGTTGGCAACACTGCTTCATGGGTGGCAAGATTGTTTCCGAGTTTACACACTACATCTAACTAGTATTGTGTTGTGAAAGTTTAGTTTTGATTGCTCTAACCGTTTTGCAGATATTCAAGTGTAATTTATATTATTGGCTTTATTTTACATGTGAACTTCGAGGAGGTTTCTCCCCTTCTAGCTCCGTTCCCCCCTCGTCCATTGCACCTTAAATTTTGGTGTTCTCCATATCTCACCATGCTCTATCAGACGCATTATGTTTGATTCGAATTTCCGCGACAGCATATCTTAACCTTCCCCTGTGAGCCGAAAAGAATCAACAAAAAATCTTCAGTGAGTATGCTTTGTATTTTGCATGTAGTCCTCCATGAAGAAGCGAGAAAGCTATTTCGCTTATCTTATATTATTCCTCTACCGTATCTTTTGGTTACCTGATGTATGAGCGTGAAGGGAGGTTTATTTTTTTTTTTTCAATGCAGTTCAGTTGCGGCTAACGTAGAACCCTTCCAGGGGAGTCCTTGGGCATGACGAATTCGATTCTAAAACCTAAAAAAAAAAAGGACAGATTTGTTTACTTTCATCACATACTCATATGTATATACGACACCCTATACCTACATTCTCATTCATACATTTTTGTTGGATCATAAAATGAATTATTACCTAATACACAATCAATCTTCATCATTCTACAATCATCATGGGACGTGGCCATTAAGAACATATAGTTCTCGCCCACTTCCCCTCAGTTTTCCTCCCTCGCTATACCTCTCTGAGAGAGGACCGAGTGCCTAAATGGGAAAGATGATTGACAAAAAAGAAGAAAAAAAAGATAGAGCTAATGTTTGTATATGTTGACTCCCTTTTTTGATAAATAGCGAATTCATAACTGTCGTATTTTTTTCTCATCTTGCTGTTGATGTTAAGTATGTGTGTGTGTGTTTGTGTATGTGTGTGTGTATCTGCACTCACCAATCTTGGATTTGAATTTCATTTTAACACTAGACAATACGGTTATGATGTGATTTGTAATAGGCTCGTAGCTACGATATGCTCAAGGGGACTAGCCCCTCCCGCTCCCGAAAAAAGTAAGTTGTTTCCCTGTCCTCACGCAAATAACACTAGAGAATAAACTTATATTCATACTGCTGTATAATACACTGAAAATTCCAAAAGGAAATGGAAAAAAATCAGAACTGAACTTATATATAATGTTTAATAGTAATAACAAATATTGTTTTTCGGTTAGTACCATATCAAGATAAGGAGTAACTTCTGGACCCAAAGTTTAATTGAGCCATAATTAATTATAAGAAGATGAAAGTAATGAATTTTATCTTTCATAGTTGTTTATTTAAAAATTAATCTCAAAATAACGTAATAATTACTTCGTAATCTGTTCTTCATACATTACATACAAAGTTTGCAATTGACAGGGCTTCCAGAGGACGGGGGTCCCTAGTTCCTGTTTTAGAAGATAAACTGTTTCTTACACCAGTGGTTTTCAACCGCCAGTCCGTGTACCGGTACTGGTCCGCGCAATATAGTGTACCAGTTCTCGGCAAATTAATATACTTAATTATTTTATACTTATTTTGTAGATATCGATAGCTCAAAAGTAATTATTCCGCCAGAGACTCCTGTAGGGAGTGTCACCCCCCAAATTCTTGATAACACTTTAAATATTTTGCGCTGAAAAATCGATAGAAACCGTGCAAAACTGCACTTACACCCTCCAAATTTTCATTTTACACTCCCGAAACTAAAAATTCTGGCGGAAACCCTGCTCAAATGTGAGATTAAAGTTTACATTTTCTTTCCAGAACAAGTTCAATAATGAAGATGTGCTGGCATCTCTCGAACGACAAGTAAGCCTCTTACTTAGCTCCCATACATCTCTCGTGCTAGCATTTTCCCCGTCTTTGAAGGTTTTCCCGTATAGTTTACCGTTCCGTGAATGTTAAAAAAAGTTGAAAAACTCTGCTTTACACCAAGTATATAAAGTTGTAACAGAATAGAATAATTTTACATACATTTTTTTCCAATGATGCTTTTTATACGGTTAACTTCTTAACCCTACAATCACAACGTGCTTTTATTAGGACATGTATCACAACGTAAGGTCATATAGGATCCCAGTCTGGAGAGTAGTTTTATTAGGCTATCATCTTATACATTTTATATTTGTTGATATAATTCGTTTCTTTATTGATTATACAAGATAGTGTAGAGTACATAAGTTTTACATTGTAACAATTTTAATTGTTTGTTTCAACTGTTTCAATTTTTTATTATTTTACATAGACAGAAATGAAGCGAAGTTTGCATTGCTTACGTTTTGCAGTTCTCACAAATGTTATGACTGTGTTCAGCACAAACACTCTTCTTACACAAATAACACACTGCTACTCCTCCTCTGTCTTTCTTCCGGCTACACAAAGCACATGTACCTAGTAGTCCAACTAGTGTCACACTTTATACTGGTTCCTCTTCGATGCCCAGAACATAACGAATATTGTTCCTTGGCTGTTTTGTCAGTCTTTCGTTATTTAATCTGCTTCTCATGTGTTCTTCAAAGAGTCCAAAAGCAAGGGTCTTCAGGAAGTCAGAACGCTTCTTCTTTGTTGAACTAGATCCTGAATTGCACCTGAAGATAACGAAGCTATTCAAATGCTTCAGACCACATATCACCTACGGTCAGGTAAGACTTTTGAGAACACCAGCTAGATGAGGCAAACCAAATAAAGCAAACAACTCAATTTTGTCATTGGGTGACAGGTAAAGCTGGTCTGATTTGAAGAAACACTTTTGTCTTTCTATTCCTTCATTTGTTGAAATCACAATTTTGTTCAAAATGTCATCTGAAAAAGAAACAGAAGCCAAATGTCCTTTGCACTTGTTTTTTGTTGTGCTTCCCTCTTAGGCCCTGGGAGATGAATAACGATGTTTTTTCTTCAAGGTCCTAGTAGATTTTTGGTGGAGCGGTTTAGTGTAATACTTACTGCCATTCTTCCCATACATCAAAATTTTTCGTTGTAACAAGTCTGCACCATCATCACTTTCAAATTCATCCTCTTCTTCTTCATCATGTTCCTCATTATCCTCATTTTCACTTACCAGTTCATCAACATCGGACAGATCCTCATCTGATTCATGTAAGATGCGTGCAATGTCTTCCTGACTCGAATACCTTCTTGATTTCCCCATTTCTAAAGACATTAGCTCACTATAATATAGTTTGCAATATTGCTGTTCAAAACAAAAAAGGTTTCGTTAATCACAAAGTGGGGTCATATACGACCCCAGCACTAAAAAAAACGCAGAAATTACCGCACTAGCACAACAATGCAACATGCACTTTCAACAGCATGCTATTAACTGAAGCTAGACGAAGTATCAGTGTTTCACTCTCATAACGGCGTAAGCACAGAACGCATTTTAAATGGACTGGGGTCGCCGGTGACCCCACGGTGTGATTGTAGGGTTAAAATGGAGGAAAGAAGAGAGATATGAGATATATCTAATTGATAAGACAAGCTTGATATCTTGTAGCGATATTAACCTGTCTCGTTATGTATTTATGTCTTACATAAAACAGTTCTATTAATTGCTTTAACTATAGGCAAAATGTTGATGAATCCGAGAAAAATAGAGGTGAATGGAGAGAATTTCGAGCAATCTGCCATCTAGCAGACGTTATGTAAGTTTAGTTAGTTACAATTTAAAGACCACAGGAAAAAGACCGTATTTTGTTCCTTTCTTGATTTTACAGCAGAGCAATCTAAAAGTCCACAATCAGCATTACGTATACCTACATATCAAATATGTATACCTATACATATACCTTTATAATAGAAGGACTATGCATATTTTCTTCAAGAATGATAATTTGTTAGAAAGACCCTTCAAAGAGTAATGAAATGGTCCTATTTTCTTTTTTTTTCAATTTGGCCAAAATGGACAGAACTCGTTTTTTCCTTGTTGTCAAACCTCTATTCCATTCACCGTACTATTCATCAGAGAAACTTCGTAATTTTACGCAGTAATTGAATGGATTTTAAGTACAAATGCTAACCAACAAATTGTTAAAGTAGGCTTATTTAAAATTAATAAAAAAAACAATATAAAATATTCAAAAAAACCGTTAACGTAAGCTTTCACAACGTCCGGTAGATGGCAAGAGGTAGGAATTTTTTTTTGCTTCTGATTCAAATTTCGTTAGTATCTTGAAAAAAAATATAGAAACATGATTTTATTTTAAGTAGCTTTCATAAAAAGCAGCAGAAACTTCCTAGTTTATATTTTTTAAATTCTTTTTTAAAAATATCGTTGATTGAACACACCTATATGCAATAACTTTTTCGCTAAATTTACTAAAATATTTCCTTTTAGCATCTCAAATTTCAAACCTGATGCGTCAGCTCAGCACTTCTTGAGTTGTAGGTTTTTCATATTTTCAAAGTTCTTTATTCAATGATACTATATAATATATTTTTCTTTTGGTCATTTTTAGTTACGTTACTGATTGTTTAAAGGTCGAGAAAAACCGTTTATAGTTCCTCGCCTTTGATACTTTACCAATTTTCTTTTACAAGACTATATCCTGTATATATCGTGGTGTATCTATACTTTAAAATTTCCATCCTCGGTATGATGATGTGATACCCATATCGCAATATCATCATAAGAGACTGCATTACTCGTTTTATCCACCTTGGTTAAGAATGCTCAAATACACACAACAAGATGTAATGTCTTATGAGCTTTGGTTAGACCATATAATAAAACGGACCCGTGGGCACAATGAGATTTTAAGTTCCTTTCTTCTGTTATGAGCGGAACACCCTTAAAAATGCTATATGACTTTCACACACACACACACACACACTCACACACATACAAAGACTGAAGAAAACAAGAAGCATAAAATTTCTCTCATACCCGTTCCTTTTTACGCATCTTTTTATCTGCCATTAATATGCCACACAGTGGCTTGGTAATCATCTTGATATCATCATCAGCATCATCCTTTTACTTTGGTCATCCATTTTGCTTTGCAAAAGGCAATTCTTGCCGTCTACTGCCACTCGCCATTATCCCTCATCAGCGGAAAGAAATGACAACAGCTCTTACGTGAGCTAAACGGCTGAGATAAAATTCCAGAACGTGATCATAACTTCCTCTCTCATCCCTCTTTTTCTTCATTTCTGTTTGCTGCTGCTGTGTACGGGTCGTCGTGATGTAAGCATTCGAAAAGGATACAGAAAAGTAACGAACATGCTTTACTTTGTCCCCTAGCAGTGTTTCCATCTTGAAGATATCGAAAATATTTTTCTCTTTTAATTTGAATCACCTCCGAAAAAGAAATAGTATTATTTTCTTTTACTTTCTCCTTGACTTCCATCTTTTTGACACTCCAATAGAACCTTCTAGCTTTTACAGGAATATCCAGTCCAATAGCGTCGCTAAATAGACAATAGACACCTGTATTAGAGAAATACCGAAAGTGATTCTGTAAAAAATATTTATTATTTATCGACCTCAATTAAAAATTAACTTTATCTTCTTCAAGATAGTTGGGAAGCTACTCACGGGAAAATATGTTCTGGTCATTCCTAAAAATACTGTTTGAAGTCTATACTGGCTTGCCGTTGCCTTTTAGTGGGTGTGTCACGACCTGCTGAATGTTCTCAACAGTTAGAAAAAAATGGTCAAGGAGTTGAGTTTTGATCTTGCTAGGAACAGAAATTAGTAACGTGGATTCAGATCAGGGGAGTAAGAGGGCTGTGGTATCACAGGAATACTTTCTTTTCGGAGGGGGACAACACTCATGTACAGAAAGTGCGACTTTGAAAGAAGAACCAAACTCCGTTCCAACCAACAGCCCAAGTTATCACAAACAGACTGGTGATTCAAACCTAATTCATTAACAATAATTTGATGGTCTCTTGCCAAAACGGACTAAGTCAATTCTGGTAAAAATGTTGGGCAATGTGCTAATTTTGTTAATATAAGTAGTATTTCTATAATTTGAAAGCTCACAAAGTCAATACATTTTACTCGTTTTAAATTTTTAGATTTTATTTTTAAGGTCTTTAGGCAACTTTTGCTCAGGCTGGATGGATGAAGATGGGATGATTGGTGGCATGAAGAAAGTGGGAGGAAACGGGAAATCTCCGAAAAACCCACGCACACGGTGTTTGTCCACCACAAAGCCCGCATTTTACTCGTATAAGGGCAAAAGGACTCATTTCATAAACTTGCCTCTTTTTGTTATTATTTCATAAGTGGGGCTAAATTTAAAACCGAGTATACAGAAAATTGTAACCATATCAAATGTAAATAAGACCAAGTATCGCATCTCTGATGCATGCTACTTTCTTCGTCCGCTATCTTGGGTTCGCCATCTTGGATTCAACTTTTTTTTTCAAATGGCAATAGGGGCAAGTAACATATCAGATACACCTGCAATCTTCTCATAATATCACAGGTGATATTAGATTTTCTATATTTCTAATCATTCTCAAGTTATTGCATGTTACATTTTATATTTGGTATGTATTGAACTCTTCATATAATTTTCACATAATTTCTACAGGTTATACAGAATATGAATGTATCCACATGCAATGTGAATGAGACCAGGTACTGCATATCTGACACATGCTACATGCTCCGTTCGCCATCTTGGAATTTACGTATTTTCTTCAAGTAGGAATAGGGGAGGTGACATCAAATTTTTCTGCAATTTCCTCATTAACTCACTGATGCAATTTGTTTACCTATCTTTAACCAGTCTCAAATCATTACAAGTTAATTTAAACTATGTTTTTAATTCCATACTGTTCCAATGGGGCAAAATAACAAAATAATATAAGATCGTGCCGGTTATTGCCAAATAAAGTAATAATTCTAGATAACCCGAAATTCACTCTGTTGCACATAGTGCAGAGGTGAAACTCATTCCCAAATTTAGACAACAGGAAGTAGGTACAATAAACTGAAAAGCGGAGGGTCAAGATTACAACTCATGCAGAAGCAGCAATTGTGGATTTGACGACTGTTCTTGAGAGGTCCCCTCTCTCGAACCCTCCATTTTTAACATTTTTATCAATGTTTCAAAAATTAAGAGCACTATCAAAAACGTAAGTTCATAGCGCACTAGAACTTACAAATTACTATGAAATGCAATGGACAAGATTTCGATATTGCTGTCCATTGCAAATTGATTCATTTTTAAAGATAAAGGCGTCATTATTTAATTTAAGTCTCAGCACTCATCTATCGACAAGATATCGAGATCGCTGTCCATTGTATTTCATAGTAATTTGTAAGTTCTAGTGCGCTATGAAGTTGCATTTTTGATAGTTGGCTTTTGAAAAAAGTTTACAATGTGGGGGTTGAAGCGAGGAGCCCTCTTAAAAGTCATACGAAGTGCACACGAAGTAAATTATGAGAATGTGGCCTCAGTCAAACCTACATCATTCGTGTCCTCTAGAAACATAAATGGCCCCCGTACAAGCTGTAAATGTCACATCAATTGTATGAGGATGATGCGAATCGGCGTCCTTAGTTTTGCGAGAGGCCCGAAGCAACTTTGGAGTAATCAGGCTTTTGCATTAAACATCCACATTGGTATCAACCAGGTTCGATGCAAGCTGCACGAAAACTTCTGGTGTGGTGTGGTATATGGCATACTCGAGTATTTGATGCAATGTTTTTGATGATACTTTATCTGGTAATAGTTATCTCCGCACCCTGGAAGACTCAATCCTCCCACTTACCTTACATGAAGACGGCGATTTCACTAAACTCTTTCCACAGGATGGTGTTCCCCCTTATTTCACCGTACCTGTTTGTGCATATCTAGATAAACAATTCTGTAGGTAACCCCGGTCATGGAGTCACTACTCTCTCTGTGTTCTTTTCTTACTGACAAAAATGTCATCACGCGTTTTTGTTACTGACAAATATACCTTTATTTATATAAGTGACTGTGATTAGTGAAAAGTAATGAAAACTAACTAATCCGTCTTTACTCTCTCTCACACATATTCGGCATTACTATGTGCTCTGTGATAGACTTTTAAATACTGTAATGTGAATATAAATTTACTACTTAATAAGATTAGCATAAAGTAATATTTTCTTCTAAAAATATTGTTACCGATGGGAACCGAACCCGAGCCGCTGCAGGCGTACGCTTACGACAGTGTATTGAACACCGTTGCTCTGTGCGTGAAAGTCACACACTGGACAGTAGTCATAATTCAAGGACTATGGAATTCAAAACAATATTTTATTTAATTAACTTGTAATAACGTCAGACAGGTTAAAGATAGGATAAACAAATTGCATCAGTGAGTTCCTGAGAAAATTGCAGAGGAATTAGATGTCACTTGCCACTAGTCTTACTTGAAGAAAATAAGTAGAATCGAAGATGGCGGACGGAGCACGTAGCATGTTTCAGAGATGCAGTACTTGGTCTCATTCACATTGCATATGGGCACGTTCATGTTGCGTCAAATCTGTAGAAATTATATGCTCCACATTTAAATTACCCAATACATTTTACAAGGAAATCACAAAATTTTCCAATCACTTAGCTCCTTCTAGAGGAAATTGCGAAACGTAGGAGCTTACACTATTTCTTTTCACGTTGAGAAGTATCAACTGTGAAAATTTAATTCAAATCTGAGTGGTGTCACTTGGGGATGTTTCCTTGTTAGTCCGTTTCATCTAGGGTCATCCAATTCGCACTGCAAAACGACCAGATACAATGAATCCTAACTTTTGTAGCTCAGTTTATGCGTTCTCAGGTTTTTCAGAACGATGTTCGTCTTCCACAGTTGCTCTCTGAACGAGTTTTTAGTTAATATGAGTACATCTGTGATACAATATCCCCTTACTACTTAATTTGAGTCTCTTTCATTATTTTCAGTTTTCAAAAATTAAAACCCAACTCACTCGTCGCCATTTTGTAACCGTTAAACACTGAAAGCCACATTAATGCACCACTGCCATCTATAGGAAAAAGCTGACACTACGTATTTAAAATGAACCTTTTCGTAGTACTTTCTAGCACTGTTTCTTGTAACTTTCAAATAACTGGTTTCGACTAATTGTACACGAGAGCAGTGCATCCAAACTTACAAACAGTAGTTTCTGACTCGGTTATGACGCAAGATAAAACCTATGAGCCCACTTGTTGTCACGAATCTGTATCTATGATGAACTCTTTCAGAACAGTTGTCCAATCCTCGGAAGACATCACTCACGTTCTTCCAGTCGATCGACTTGGATCGTCGTTTTCATAGTATCTCTCACTTATTCCCTGTGTGTCTGAAAATAAAAACAAATATCAAGGTCGTATTTTGTGGAAATTACAATAAAGATTCAATACATGTAATTACGGTCACTCCGCATGTTTAGATTCAAAATGTGAACTTCATAATATTCGATTTAAGAGTTTGTTTTTTTTTTACTTTTAAATTGAGAAAAGCATTGCATATGGAAATACTGTTAGGACTGTTAAAGAATATGTCTGGAAGGGGAAATATGATTTGTGTTTCTCAGAGTATATATATAGTATGTTTGTGAGGACGATGCAATAAGAGGAGAAGGGTATTTCAGCAGGTGGGGGGTTAAGGAAATATGGTTACAGGAGAGGAGAGAATCGCGTAAGTAAATTTGCCAAGGGTACTTCTAGCAAGGTTGGTGGTGCAAAGTTACTCTTTTCGGCCACGAGGGAGAGAAAGAAAAGTGCTGAGGAATTTTATCTGCTGGAATATCTCGCAAACTGGACAGTAAATCTACAGCACATAGAATGTATGGCAGTTATGTCTAGGAAACGCACAAACAAGAAGAAGGCCCCATTGTCTTCCTCAAAATAATAAAAATAAAATTGTTGGTGTGTTGTATGAGAAAAAAATAAAAGTGACATCTTTTTTTTTTGTCAAAATATCTGTATACTTTTACTAAATATTTCTACAACTTCTGTGAGTGCATTTTTTTTAATAAATAAAAAGGAATTACAAATATGCAGTGTTGTTAGACAAACTGTCTAACCCCTCTCCCACCCACCCACAAGTAAGCAAACAAACATAGTAAACAAACAAGTATATGGACTTCAGTAGTTTCGACTATGTACAGGGTATTCGCTTAGTAAGGGTACAAATTTGGCAAATGAATCATAGCTGGAACAAAACGCAGAGAAAATGTTTTCTAGATACAGGGTTCTAACTTTGAACCCAAAATTGACATCTTGCAATGGTAAATACCATTTTTTTAAATAAATCATGAATGCTTCATTAAATATAATGTAAGTTGTTAGTTGACTTCTATAAACAGGGTAGAAATTACAAGTTAATATTTGATGTAATTATCTTGGCAGAGTTGCTAACTTTCTATAAAGTTTAAATTAGAATATTATATTATTACAGCAACAATTTACGCAGTTAATCATGAAGAATGGTAGTTCTTTAAGTGACGCTGACAAATAAGTCTGTTAGTGGCACTCCAGTATATACAGGCAGCTAGTTTCGGAACTAGGGAACTATCAGCCTAAGTTTGATGCTTGAACTTGCATTTGAAAGCTCTTTGCCATACAAAGACAGATTTCTTTTTGGGGGTGGGGTCGGTAGAACCTCCCTAGGATCCCCTAGGGCGGTGCGAAAAAAAAATAATCAAAATTTCACATTTCTGATGATCACTGACGCTAGACCATATAAGCGGTCGAAACTTGCGGAATTTCAATCAACGCTTCAATACCTATCAAATGGTGTTTCACACTTCAAAATCGGTGAAGGAGTTCAAAAGTTACGACTCTTTTTTTTTTCACCCGAATCACAGAATTTTCGCAAATGATTGAAGAGTTTGTCTGTCATTCTGTCTGTCTTTTTGTTTTAGCCCCAAATGGTTGGTACCTGGGGGTTTTGGGGGGTCAATTGCGGGCCCAAACAGGTTGGATTAAAACGAAAATTCTTATTTTTGATAGGAGTTACCGTTTTCGAGATACGGAGCCTACCATGGTCCAAAATCGATTTTTTGTATGAAGACTATGCACTTTTTTTTTAATATGCAGCCTTACAAAATAAGTGATCCCAGTATAAAAAAAAACTTCAGGGTAAAGGGGAGAGCGACACAAAAATTCTACTCACAAAAGAAGTGATTTTCTTTGTGTTACTATGGGGGAACGGAATAATACTAAATCTCTTAATTTTATTACAAAGACAATGTTGAGGCGAAAAGAATAAATTGATCTTGTTGCTGGTGACATCTATTGTCAAATATAATAAGTATATGAATGGTAGTATTACTGCTGATAGTCTTGTCTAGCAGTATGATCGTCTTTTGTTTAGAAGTCAGTTTTTCGCGGACAATATGGATGAGATGTCAGAAGATTATTTCATGTTGCAGTTAATGTTTTTTGTGCACCAAAAGTATTCTTGTTTTCGTTCTTCTTATCACACATATTATTTAAATATATGGCACTCAATGTTTTTGTGTCTTTTACTGCGACAACCTGATCTCTGCTAATTAAAAATTAACAGGTTATGGGCCCAGTCTGAAAGTCCATGTACGAGATCGCAGCAGTCCAAGTTTGGAGGAAATCGTAAATTGGTGGTTGGAAGAAGAAGCAAAAGAGAAGAGAATTTTACTTTGTAATTAAGAGGAGGAAGGTTAAGTGTTCATCCCAGGTTCCAGAGCACCAGATAAGAAGATTCAGTTTGAAGAGAAGCTTCGAATTCTTCTAGTGAATCCGTGCCGGACTTTTCCTCTCGCGTGTGCAGAAACAGCAACATGGCCGAACTCAAGGTGAAAATTGATAAACTCAGTGGACCCGAAACATGGAACAAGTGGAAGTGGGAACTCAAAATGATGTTTACCCAACTCAAAATGACTTTTAACGAAATATATAGACCTGAATTGAAAAGTGACAATAGTGAAATTGAAAAACAAAGGTATGCTGAATGGTGTCGGGAAAATACTAAAGCTGCGTCGTTAATCGCGAGTGCATTAACACCACATGTGGCGAATTATGTTTTAACATACACTAATGCAAAAGACATCTGGGACAAGTTAATTAGTGTTTACGAACAATTAAGTGTTCAAAGGTTAAGTCTTCTAATGTCAGAATTCTTTAACATAAGGCGGGAACCGCACGTTTCAATTGCCGCCTGTGCAGCAAAAGTGGAAAAGTTATTTGCTGATATGAACGCCGAGTTACGCGCGCGCGGTTCGCATGATATTCCAGTTGAGTTGTTACACGGACAGCTGTTATCTACAGTGGGTTCCGAATTTCAAGAATATATAAACGTGTGGGAGGCTATGGACGAAAGTAAAACAACCACACAGTGTTTAGTGGAAAAACTTTGCACAATAGAAAAACGCT